>KZ111267.1:408858-424618 GCA_002120335.1 Hypoxylon sp. EC38
AAATAATTAAAATATTAAAATAATTAAAATATTAAAATAATTAAAATATTAAAATAATTAAAATATTAAAATAATTAAAATATTAAAATAATTAAGGTTTATTTAAATATAAAATATTTTTAATATTTTAAATTATTATAATTTGTTTTTATCTCTTATATTTTTAGTAAAAATAACCTTTTTTTAAAAAAAGGTAATATCCTTTAAGTATAAAGTAGTTTAAGGCTAATTATATTTAAGATTTTACCTCACTTTAATTTAAATTAGTTAAATAGTTATTATACTTTATTTATAAACTTAATAGAAAATATATAAAAGTAAATATTATATATTAATAATAAGATTTTATAATGTAACTATTAATAAAAGTTTAATAAATAATATAATATTATTTATTTTAATTTAATAAATATCCTTATTTAAAAGAAATGGGTTAATGTTATATTTAAGAATTAAGTTTATAAATCATTATAATTATTATATTTATAGTTAAATATATAATAATTATAACCTATTTTAAAATTTGTTTTTTTTTGTATAATTAGAATTCTTCCTTACCTGGAATGATTAATCTCTTATATATAATTTTTTAATATAAAGATTATTTTTATTTTAAGTCTTTATTTTATTTAATACCTTAGTTTTAATAAAAATATAAATAAACCTTAAATAAGGTTAGAAAATTAACCCTAAAGTAATATTTTTACTTTAAAAAATTACTCATTAAATAAATTAAAAAAGAATATAAAAAAAAGGGGATATAAATTAAAAATATTATTATATAAATTTATAATACATATTATTATATCATATATTAATATTTATAAATTAAATAATAAACTAATAATAATTAATAAAAGCTTACTTTATAAAATATTAATTTAATTAAGCTTATAAAAATAGTTAAACCTAATAGTAAAAAAAAAAATTTAAATATTATTGTTTATTAGAATTAAAAAAATAAATATTACATATATATATTTTAATTTAATTTAATTTATAAATTAATAAATAATAAAAATATCTTAAGTAATTAATAAGAATATTTACCATTAACTAATATATCCTTATAAATTAATTTAATAATATTAATATTTTTAAAAGCTTAATATTTTATACTTATATATAACATTAATATATTATAATAAAGAAAAGCTTAATTTGCTTTAACCTATATTTAAAAGCTTAAGTGTTAATAATGTTGTTATTATTACGTAAAAGAATTATAATGTGTGTATATAACTTTACCTATTTATACGTAAGGCTAATTCTTACTATTAATAATATCTAACCGCCTTACACACCGCTTATTATCACGTGGTGCTAATAGCTTACAATATTAATATAATAAAGTAAAAATATAAAACCTTAAGGAATTTACCAATCTTAAATACTATAATTATACCCTAATTAAATAATAATAATAATAATATATTATTTTAAAAATGAAAAAAAGAAAATAAAAATAATAATATATAGTTAATTTTTCCTAATTTTAACAACTAAATTTATATTTTATCACTTTTTATACTATTATTTTTAATTAATTAATTAACTATAAATAACAATAAGATTACTAACTTAAGGAATAATAAACATAAAGGATAATTTTAATACTTTAAACTAAAAAATATTTCATAACATTTTCCTTTTAAAAATAATAAAAATATCGCTTAAAAAAAGGATTAGAAATATTAATTAAAAGATATTAAAATTAATAAATATTTATTAACCATAAAAATAAATAAAAAAGGAATTAATTTATTTACTTTCTTTAACTACTTACTTATTTTAAATAATATTAGAAAATTTCCACTATATTTTTTAACTAACATTTCTAAAATTAATATTATATATAAAAAGGATTTAATCCTTTATTAAATATAATAAACCTATTTTTATTAAATTTATTAATAATTTTATTATAACCTATTTTTATTAAATTTATTAATAATTTTATTATAACCTATTATATATTTAAATATTATTTTTAAAGGTTTAAAATCATATATATTATTTATATTACCAAATAAAATACTTATAAATAAAAATAAATTAAAAACCAAATTAACCAAACTATTTAATTTAATAATATTTCTAATATTATTATATAACTTTTTAAATGAAAAATAAAATTACTTAAAAAATATTTATTAATATTATTATATAAATTTAAATAATTAAATATATAATTAAATAATTAAATATATAATTAAATAATTTATTAAAAATATTAAAATATATAAATATAAAATTAAAATTACCTCCTATTATATTATTACTAATAATATTTATATTATTTTTAATACTTAAATTAATATGCTAAGTATTAATAATAATTAAACCTTTTATATTAAATTAAGATTTTTAAAATAAAGTTAACTTATTATTATAAAAAATAATTTAATAAGATTTCTTAATACTTTATTAAAAAATATGGAAAAGGAAACTTTAACTTTTATCCTTTATAAAAAAATAAAATATATTTATAAAAATAAATTATATAAATTAAGTAAAAAATATTTGTTTAATATTTTATAAGAAGGGAGGAGTTTTTAATTTTAATACTTTATTAAAACCTTTAAATTTCCAATAATCACTTTCCCTAAAATATAAAATATATAAGTAATAAATTTATATTTATTATTATCTTTAAATTTTGGCTGAAGAAAAAATATAATATAATTAAAATTGAAAATATAATAAATATTAAAATGAAGTAAAATAATATTAGGATAGTTATTAATTATATTAATATTATTATTAACAAATAATACAAATTCATATATCTTTTTTACTTTAAATTATTTATTATAAACTTTATTAATAATATAACCTTATTTAACCAAATTAAAAGATATTATAATCTTATAAATTTTATTATATTTAATAAATATAATGAAATTATTAAATAAAGTTATAATAAAATATTTTAATAAAAAATAGTAAATTAAATTTCCTTTATTAAAAGAATTATATAATTTATTAATATTTAAGAATTTTAATAATTACTATAACTTTAAAATAAAGATAGGAAACTTTTAATATATAAAATTAGGAATAATAAAATATTAATAATATTTAAGGTGTGAATAAATATAAAAATAATAAATATCTTTTTGTAATATATTGTTAATAGGAATGGTAATTAGTTTTAAAGGATTTTTATTTAATAAAAAGAATGGAAAAGTATAGTTATAAAGATTTAATAATTTATTATTTATAAAAAATCTTATAGTTAAATAAATTAAGTAAGTAATAAAAATTAAACCTATTAGGGAAATATATTTTTTAACTTAATAAGATATAATTATTATAAGGTTAAATTAGTTAATGTAATTTAATTAATAAAAAAGATTGGATTTTTAATGAACCATTTTTTATTTTTAGCTTAAATATTATAATGTATACCTTTATTATTAATAGTTTAAAGTATTAATAATAAATTTAAATTAGTATAAGTAAAATAATAAATATTAATATAGTAAAGGATGGCCTTATAATTCTTTCTTTTTATTAAAAGCTTTAAAGAAGTTAATAAAGATTTTATATTAATTAAATTTACTAAAACTATATTTAACAATAATATATTTAATAAAATAATATTATATATTATAACAAATAAAAGGATAAAGCTAAAGTTATTAAAACATTATTTATTACAAAAATAAAATTTTAATAAAATATTTGGTATTATTTATAAATTAAATTAAATATAAAAAAGAAATATTACATTAATTATATAAGCATAATAAACATTAACAAATGGATAAACATATAGTTGTAAAATTTAAGCTTTTATACTATTAAAGGTAGCCTTTTAGTTTACATAACGTGTTCTTAAATAAGGTACCAAATAAAATACTATTTAATACTCGAGTTTTATAAGGGCTATTATGTTAAATTAAGGAAGCTTATTAAGAATTTCCTATCGTAGGAATTTTAAGTATTAATTATTTTAAAAATTTTAAAGTATAATGATAAAATAAAAGTTACAATAAAAATTATAATTTTAATAATAATTTTATACCTTTAAATTTAATTTATATTAATTAAATAAATATAATATATTAAATTATAGCTTAATATATTTATTATAATATTATTAATTATATTATATAATTAATTAAAATATATTTTTTATATTATTTTAAAAATTAAAAGAAAATATTAAAGTAAAATATTATTTTAACTTTAAAATTTTAATATTTAATATTTATATAAATTTTTATAAATAAATTTTTCTTTTTAAATGTTATTTTAATTATATTATTAATAAATATTTATATTTAATATAAAATATAATATATATTATATTTTAAATTTAAAAGTAATAAAAAATTATTAATAATAACTTAAATAATTTAATAAAAATTACTTTTTATTAAAATGTAATTACGTAATATTAATTTATATAATACGCTTTACATTTTAAGTAAAAATAAGGTTAAAATAATATATTTTATAAAGTTATTTTAACATTTAAACTTGAATATTATTTTAATTAATTTAAAATAATAAGTTATATAATTAATTACATTTTATTATATATGTGATAAACTTTATTTATTTAATACTTTTATATAAAATTATATATAATAATTAAAGGATTATTTTAAATATAAATATAAAAATAATAATTAATTTTTTATTATTTATAATTATAATAATAATAAATATTTAAAACTATATATAAAAGGTAATTATTATAAAATTATATTTAATTTTATAAATATAAATATTAATAATTTCTTTTAAAAATAAGTTTAAACATTATTAATAAAATTATATATAAACTTATATTTAATTATAATATTAATAAATTTATATAAAGTATATTTAAACGTTTAAGCTTAAATAAAAAGGTTATATTAAAGAAAATAAATATTAAAAACCTTTTTACTAATAATTTCGGCTTTAAGTAAAGATTTTAAGTAAATATAAACTTTATTAATTTTTTTATTTATTTACTTTTTATAAATAAAGTAACTATGGGTAAAGAAGTTATTATACGCTTTTATGTAAACTAAATAAAGGAGTAAAGGTTAATGCTTTAAATAAGACGAAGTTTTGTTTAATTATATTAAAGAGATAGATTAATATTAATACCTTAAAGGTAAAGCTTAGGTTGTTAAATTAGAACTTCGAATCTTAATCATTCGTTCTATCGTAATTGCTCTTAGTAACACTTAAATATAATATTTTAAATATAAAATATAAATTAATTAAAAGTATTAATTTAAAAAATAATTAATTTAAAAAGGCTAAAAGTAATATATATAAAGGTAAATATTTATATTAAAAATTAAAAAATAAAATATAAAGGAATTAAAAAAATTAAATAAAAATTAAGTTTAATATTAATAAAAGCTTTTTATATATAAATTATAATATAAACCTTTATAATTAAAAGCTTTAATTAAAGTTTATAATTAATATTTTATTATATTAAATTATATTAATAATATTTATAATAATAATATTAAATATTTATTTTATTTTTATAAATTATATTAATTATATTTATAACTTTTAATTTTAAAATATATATATATAAAGTTATTAAAAAGGTAATATAAGAAATTATATATTCTTTTATCCTTTTAATTTTATATTAAATTTATAAATTTATTAAATTTAAATATTATTTAACTTTTTATTATTTTATTATAATTATTTATTAAATAATTATATTTTATAAAAAGTATAATTAAAATAAATCTTTATAAAATTATATTAAATAAATAAGGTTTATTAATTCCTTAATAAAGGTTAAGTGTTATATAACTTTTTTTATAAATGTTATTATAATTAATTACTTTATAATATATGTTTATTAAAGTGTAAAATAGTTTTAAATATAAAGCTATAAAGTCTTTAAACCTTAGCGTTAAGTAATAAGTCACGTGATTGCGATCTTAACAGATTAATCTTATAAAAATTTTAACGATAAATTCTTATATTAAGTTTTTCCTTTTCGGTAAATATTAATAATATTTTAATAATTTTATATTATTTTTTTATTAAATTTACTAATTAATCTTATAATTATTTATTATTAAAGGTTTATATTATTAAAATATTATATTTTAACAAATTATTTATATACCTTTAAATGATTTAAATATATTTTTATAATAAATAATATAATTATTAAGTTAAATTATTTAAGTAAAAAATTTTTAATTAAAAATTATAATTATATAAATATTTATAAAATTAAAGTTATTAACTTAGTTAAACATTATTTATATAATATAAGTATTAAAGTTTTTATTATACTTTTTTATAAAAAATAAATATTATTATAATATTTTAAACATTTATTAATAAAAGTTATAACTTTTAAATTAATAATTATAATATTATTAAAACGTATATTTTTAATATTACTTTTAAAGTAACTTAGCTTTATTTAATCTTTATTAAGAAAATTTCTTTTAAGGAAGAAATTAAAGGTTTTTTTAAAAAGTAAGTAAAACTTTCATTAATTTTTAGCTTAAAATTAAAAGTTTTAAATTATATTAAGCTTAATTTAAATTTATTTAAAAGTTAAACTATTATTTAAATTAAATATAATATTTTTTATAGTTATAAAAACTTTATATAATAGGGTAAATTTATTTTTTATATATAACAACTTAAATATTAATAATAAAAAATTATTAATATTATTAAAGATTATTTAATTAAGTGTAAAATAAGTTTTAATATTAAAAGTAAAACTAAGCTATGTAAAACTAAATTATAATTAATGTAAGTTAGGTTTATAATTGCTTTGTAATTATTAATAAATAACTTAATACTTATTATTTATTATTTACCCTTTTTAAAAGAAAAAGATTAACGCCTTTATTAATTTATTATTAAAGATTTTTATTTAAGGATTTCGAATTTATTATTATTTATAAATACATTTAATAATCCTTTATTATAAACTTAGTTATTAATAGCTTATTAGTTAATATTATCGTTTATTACTTAATAACTTAACTTTCACTTAAAATTTTTAAAATTTTTAACTTAAAATTAACGCAATTAAATTTATTAACCCCTTAATAACTTAAAAACTAATATAATAAAAACTAATATAATGTAATATTACAACTTTAAAACTATAACCTCGAAAATATCGTTTTAAATATTAAATGTAATTTCTTTGCCTTTTTAAAGAAAAAAATGTGTTAATATATACTAATACGTAAGGAAAAGCTTAAAAAAAAGCTTAAAGATTAATATAAATAAAAATATTATACTAGGTTTAATTATTATAAAGGAGTTTTTTCCTTTAGCATTTTTTCCTTTACTTTTGCCTTTTTATTAATATTTAAAGTTATAATAGTATTAACTTCGATAATTATCTTAATATTTGTTATAAAATCTTAAGCATTTAAAAAAGTTATTATAAAATTATAAATATTTAAAAAACTTATTACGAAATTATAAGTATAAGTATTAGCGTTTTTACTTATTAAGTTAAAATAGCTAATGTTAACTTTATTTTTTTATTTAATATTATTAAAAATATTAGCGTTAATTCCTTTTCTAATAAAATTAAATCCTTTTATGTTTTATTTTTCTTTCTTTTCTTATTCTTTTATACTAATTATATATTAATTTAAAGGTTAAATGGTAATTACTTATTATTATTATTATAATATTTTCCTTATAGCTTATTATTAATATTAATAAAGTTATTTTTAATTTCTTTTATTATTATATTAAAATATTTTTTATATTATTAATAATATTTATTATAATTTAATATAACTTTTTAATAAATTCCTTAAATATTTTTTATTTAAGTTCATTATATTTAATAATTTAATAAATCTTTATAATAAATTTTTTAATAAATTTTAACCTTTTATTTATATTATTTAATATAAGCTTTAAATGGTTTTTACGTTTTTAATATTTATAAGTAATAATATTAGTTATGATATTAATAAATTAAATTATTATTATTACCTTTTCGTTTTATTTAAGGCTTAAGGTAAGGTTTTTTTAAAGGAAAAAGTATTATTAAAAGGTTAATATTTCCTTTTTATTTATTTTTTATAACAATTATATAAGGCTTACATTAAAAAATTTAATATTAATAATAGTTAATATAATATTAAATCTTAATATATTATTACCATATATATAAAAGGCCTTTAAATTATATTAATTTAATAATATTTAAATATAATTATAAGGTAAAAAGTTTAAGTTTTATTAAGTAATATAATCGATTTAAGTAATATTTTATAATTTAATTTTAATAATTTTAAAATAAGTAATTATGTTTAATTTAATATTAATTAAAATATATTATAAATTCTTTAAAATTTAATTAATATTTAATTAAAGATATATTATAACTTAAATAAAGATATAATATTAAAAAGTTTTTATTATGTTTAACTTATTTTATAAGTTTTAATTATTATAATTTAAAGCGTTAAAATATTTATAAATATATTTTTATTTATAATTATTAAATTTCTTTTAATAACTTTTATTAATATTTTTAATTAATTATAAAAGGTTAATAAAAGTTTACATATTATAATAAAGGTTAATTTATGTTTTTATAGGTATAAAAATTATATTATTATAATTATAAATGTTAAATATATTAAGTTAAGGAATAATAAAGGCTATTAAATTAATACTTTAAGCCTTATTATTAATATAAAAAGGTTTAATATTATTATTATTATTATCTAAATAACTTATGTATAAATCTTATTTATAAATTAAGATATTATTATTAAAAGAAAAAATGGTAAAGTTTAAAGCTTTAATTTTAATATTTTTAATAGTAGATTTAACATTTATATTTAATATATTATTATATAATAATATTTTAACTTAATGGTAATAAAAAGTGGTTATAATAAAAGGTATTTAATATTAAATAAAAGCTTAAGTTTATATAAATGAATAAAAGCCTTGTTATATTAGTATAAACTTAAAAAAATTACAAAGGAAATTATATAAACGTAAGGTAAATATTTTATAAATGTAATTATATTTTATAATAATATTAAAAGAAATAAAATTTAAATAAAAAATATAAAAATATGTAAAAAAAAATTAATATATAACGTATTTAATAATATAAAAAAATAAATTATTAATATTATAATATATATTATATAGGCTTATATAATTTTAAATATTTAAATATATTTATATTATGTTAATATATAAGGTTATAAAAATTTAAAAAATTTAAAAAAATGTTATAAGGGAAAGTTTAAAATTTTTTAAATATATAAAGGTTTTATATATAAGTGTGTATAAGTGGGTTTTAAAGCTATTACTTATATTAGTATAATATAAAATAGTTGTTTATATAAGTGTGATTTATTTTTTTAAAAGTTATAAAGGAGTAGTGTCATTTATTTTTTTAAAAAGGGTTAAGCTAATTTAAGGTTTTTAAAAGTTTTATTAGAATTTTTTAAAAGCTTTTTTAATAATAAAATTACTTTAATATTAGTTTTAAGGATTTTTATAACTAACTTACTTTTGAATTTTTCGTTAATTATAACGTTTAGTTAAGTGTTAATTAGCTTTAAAATTACCTTAAAAGGTTTATTAAATAAAATTTTAAGCGAATTAATGTTAAAAATATTTAATGTTTTATTAAGTTTAAGCTTTAACTTTTCTAATATTATTAAGTTAACTTTATTATATTTATTTAAAAGTTTTATTATATTTTATATTAATAACTTTTATAAATATTATTAATTATATATTTGTAAATAATGTTTTTATTTTATAAAATATTTAAGTATTAGCTTTTCTTTTATTTAATTAATTTGTTAATTTATAAGCTTTTTAATTTTATAGGATATTTATTTATTATTACTGCTTTAAACGATAATCCTTCCCGTTTAGGATTTTTTATATAAGTTTATACCTTATAATATTTTATATAATTAAATAATTAAAATAACTTTATATATAAGATTTCTTACTTATTATATAATCGATAAAGGTTTAACTTATTATATTAATTATTTCCTTAAAGAATTTCTTAATAAGGTATATTTTTTATATAGTTTAAAATATATTAACTTTTTAATGGTAAATAATATTAGCTTATGCTTAATGTTATATTTAACTTTTATATTCGTTATAGTATAATTAATTACCACTTTAGCTTTTTTTAATATAGGTTTTATATTATTTTAAACTTAATAGTATTAATAAAATTGTTTAAGGCTTAAATTTGTAAATTATTTTGTTAAGGGATTTATTTAATATTAAAAATTTAATATTGTTTAAGTTATGTTATAGCGTTAAAATAATGTTAACTTATACTTGTTCTAATATAAAGTAGTGAAATAAAATTATAATTTTAACATTTTAATTTTTCCTTTTTATTTAATTATTAGTTTATAAGTAATAACTTATTAATATTATTAACTTTATTTTTATTTTTGGAAAAATAATTTGCCATAGCTTTAATATAAATTTAAGGTTTTTATTTAATATTGCCTTTAATAATAATCCCTAATTTAATAATATTAAAACTTTTAATATTAAATTTACCTAATATATAACTTTATATTTAAAATATCCTAGGATTAATAAAACCTTTTTATTAAATTTATATAAAATAATTATTAATAAATTATAATATATAAATCCTTTAATTACTTATAAAATATTTTTAATAATATTAATAATAATTTTATAATAAAATCTTATACTATTATATAATAAAATATTAAAATAAAATTAATTAATAATAATTCTCTTAATAGTTTTAAATAATTAATTCTATTCCTTTAATAATATAAATACTAATTAATATATTTATATATTTTCCTTAAAAGATTTTAAATTAACACATTTTTCAATTTTTATACTATACATTTAAATTTAAAGTAATATTTAATATTATATATAAGCTTTAAAAACCTTTTAATATATAAAAAAGATATTATTAACCTTTATTAGCTTATATTATTAATATAATATATAAATTTATTCTTAATCTTATATTAATATTATTTTCTTATATTTTTTTATTATTTTTTATAAATAAAAAATCTTCTTTAATTAATGTAAACATTTATTATTATTATAACCATTAATAACTTTTTTCTTAAAATCTTTATTTATTATTATTTTTATATTAATATAAGAGTTAAAATTTTCTATTATACTATTTAATATTAACTTTTATAAATTATTTTTTTTATAATATTATTACTTATATCTTTTATAAATAAATATAAAAATATATTTAACATTAAATTTATCTTTTCTAAAATATAATAAATATATTAATATAATTATAAACTTATTATTTATTTTATTAATATTTAATATTTTTAAAAATATTTAATTTATAATATCCTTTATTATAAAGCAATATTAAACAAGCTATATAATATTAAAAAGTTTGCCGCGTTATATGCTTACCGCTTTTTAAGGTAGCTTATTATTAAAGCGTTATTTAACTTCGCATTAAGATAACTTTACGAGCATTTGTTATAACGTTATATAATTTAAATAAGAAAATAAATAACTTAATTACGTACATTTTAATTTAAGTTATATCGCGATGTAATATTTATAGCTATAACTAGTTAAGGTTAAAATGAGAAAGGCTTAAAAAAAGCTTATATAATACCTTTTTTATTTACCTTTTAATAATAAGGCTTTTATAAAACTTTTAGAACTTTTATATAACACTTTTTTAATGGTTTTAAAGTGTTATATAACCTTTTTTAAGAATTTTTTAACTTTAATTATAAATAACTTTGGTTATAAAGGTTATATAATAATATAATCGAAATTAAAATATGCATATTTAAGTTATTTATCTTTCTATTTAAATTGTATAACGTTATAACTAATATTTGTAAAGTTATTTAAGTGTAAACTTAAAGCCTTGCTTTTTAAATTTTACTTATAGCTCGGCGCAAAAGTAAATACTATATAACCCGTTTAATGTTACTTTTATTATATTATAATTTATTAAAATAATAATAAATTTTTTATATAATTAAAGTTATACTTTATATTATTAATAAATTTAAACTAAATATATTATTTTAAATTTTATAACTATATATTTAATCTTTACTTTTATTATTACCTTTAATAAAAATAAAATAAATTATATTTTATTAATAAATATATATTTATTATCTTAAGTTATATTTAAATAAAAGATTATTACTTTAAAACTTTATTACTTAAATATATTAATATTTAAAAATATAATATTATTATAATCCTAATATATAAACTTTAAAAGATTTAATAACTTATTTTAGAAAATCTTAAATAACTTTCTTTTTAAATTTATTAATTTAAAACTACTTTTCTTAATATATTTATATTTAACCATTATTATTAACAATATTTCCACCTTTTCTTTTCCTATTATAAACATTTTATCATATACTTTTATAAAAGTAAAATCTTTTACTAACATTAAAGAATATATTTTCGTAAAAAGATAATTATATTAATATATATTTTAAGATTTACTAAAATAATTAATATTTTAATTTCTTTAAGCTTTTACTTAATCTTTAGTTATTAAAATTCCTTTACTATTAATATTAAAACTAAATAATTTCATAAGTCTATATTTAAAAAAGATTTTCTTTAAATTTAACATAAATTTAATTTTATTAAATAAATTAAATAAAATATTTAAATAACACATATAATCTTTAAATATATCACTATAAATAATAATATTATTAATATATATCTTTATAAAATCTTTAAAAGGCTTTAATTATTAATTTATAAATCTTTATTTAAATATTAATAAATTTTAAAACTTATAAATATAACTTTAAATACTTTAAATCATTTTAATAGTATTATTATTATTTAATTAATATATCTTTTAATTATTAGTAATTAATAAAAAATTATACAACACTAATAATATTAAAATATTACTTACTAATTAATTATAATATTATATGTTTATATTATAATAAAGGATAACTATTTAATAATATAAATTTATTAAAAAATTTAAGGTTAATAATAACTTAGCCTTTATATTTACCTTTTATTATATGTTATATAATAAAACATAAGTAGCTAAATAATATTGGTTATTTTATTCACTTTATTTTACCTTAGTTATATAATGTATTAAATATTTAATTTAAAAGTTTTTTATTTTAAATTTAAAAGGGATACGAAAAAATATTACCAAGTATTAAGAATTATTTAATTAAGTGTAAAATAAGTTATAATATTAAAAGTAAAACTAAGCTATGTAAGAATAAATTATAATTAATATAAGTTAGGTTTATAATTACTTTATAGCTACTAATAAATAACTTAATACATATCGCTTTTTAAATATTATTAATTAAAAAATAATAGGTTTTTTAAGTTAAAGTAAATAAAATTAATTTATATTATTTATTAGATTTTAAGTTATAAATATTTTAAAAAAGCTTAAATTTTTAAAAAATAAATTAATAATTTAACTTTTAAAAATAATATTTATATAAGCTTAAAAATAAATATTTAACTTTTATTATAAAAATTATATAATATATTTTTAAAATTATATTATTATCTTAATATTTACTTTTATATTTTTATATAATATTTTTAATAAATAATTTAATTTTATTTTTTCTTATATTTTATATTTTATCCTAACCGAAGGTTTTTTATATTAAAACTTTTTAAAAATTAATTCTAGTATAAAATGATAAGGTAATTAATTAAGTAATTAATAAAAAACTAATAAGTAATTAATAAGCTTTTCTCGCGTAATAATTAAATAAGATTTTCTTTTATTTTTACTTTAAACTTTAAACCTTAATAATTTTATAAATTCTTATTTAATAAGGTTAAGGTTTACGTTATTAAATAAATAGCTTAATTCGCTATTTATTAGTTTTAAATATACGATGCTACGATATTTATAAGCTAAAATATTAAAGGTTAAATATAAAGGATATTTAAAAAAGAAATATTTAAGCGTTAAAGCCTTTTAAAGCTATTAAAACTTTAAGCTATTAAAGCTATTAAAGCTTTAAGCTATTAAAGTTTAAAAGCTTTAAGCTATTAAAGTTTAAAAGCTTTTATATATATAAAATTTAATATTTTTACTAATTCCTTATTTAAAAATTAAAAAATATATATAAATAAAGCATTAAATTTATATTTAAATAATATAAAATGCACGTAACTAGCCCCTTTTATTAAAGAGTTATTAAAGATTAAGGATAAAGTTTTAAAATTAAAAGGTATATAATTATAATTACGTATAAATTCTATTATGTAATCGAAGTGACGTGATAATAATAATCGTAGAATTAAAAATTAAAGCTTAAGTTCGAATCTTATATAAAGTAAAAAATTAAAAAATTATTAAATAAATAAATAAATAAATAAATAAATAAATAAATAAATAAATAAATAAATAAATAAATAAATAAATAAATAAATAAATAAATAAATAAATAATTATATTATAATTTTATAAAATTTATAATTTTTATTAATTGATAATTTTTATTAATTTTAAATATAAAATAATAATTTATTTATTCCAAATAATTAGTGTATTATTTCCAATTTATAATATATTGAAAAGAATATTTATAATAATATTAATGAAATATTATATATAAATAATTTTATATTTTATCAAAATTTATATTTAATATTTCGAAAATTTGGAATTATAATTTATTATTTCAATGCATTAACGCTAGAATTGTAAATATTTTAAATATTAATTCAAATGAATATAAATTATTTAAAAAATTAATCGAAATATAATTAATAAAAATAATTAATTATATAAAAAATAAATTCGGTAATTCAAATTGCATTATTAAAATGTAAATTGGAAAATTATTAAAATGTAAATTGGAAAATTAAATAATTATTAAATATAATGCATGAAAAATATATTAAAATTATTATTCAAATTTATTTTGCGCAATAATTAATAATAAAAATTTTCATATATATATTATATAATAATTATATTTAAATTATTTTTTTATTGCCTATTTTAAATAAATTAATTAATTTTACAAAAATTTATATTATTATTATAATATTTTGATTTCTAAATATATTTATTTTTAATTTTTTTGAATATGCTTTAAAGAAAAATATATAAATTATATAAAATAAATTTTAAATTGTAATTATTTATATTTTTGCTTTCAAAATTCGTAATTTATAAATTATTCAAATAATTAAATTATAGAAAATAAATTTTTTCATATTTTAATTTTGAAAATAATTGCAAAAATATATTTTCTATTATTTATTTTATTATTAATATTAAAGAAAAATAAAAAATATTTTTTCAAAATTATATTTAAATTTAGAAAAATTGAAAAATATTAATTTTATATTATAATTTCTTATTATAATATATTTCTTTATATATTTTGCAAATATTAATTTAATTTTCTAAATAAATTTTATATTAATTATAATATATAAATAAATTATAATATTTGCAAAAATAAAATATTTAAATATATATAAAAAATTTTTTTTTCCAAATTTTTAAAAAGGAGCGCTTTTCGATCAATATTTCCGAAATTCAATTCAAAATTTAATTTTTATTTCCATATCTTTTTTCCATAATAAATTTGATTTCCGATTTAAATATTGAAAATTTAAAGAAAATAAAATTATGGAAAAAATATAAGAAAAATATTAAGAAAAATATAAAAAAATATAAAAATTGAAAAAAAGAAAGAAAGAAATAAATAAATAAATAAATAAATAAATA
>KZ111267.1:424643-485658 GCA_002120335.1 Hypoxylon sp. EC38
TTATTATTATTATTATTATTATTATTATTATTATTATTATTATTATTATTATTATTATTATTATTATTATTATTATTATTATTATTATTATTATTTATTTTTAAGCCTTTATTTTATTATGATTTAATTATTATAATTATAAATTTATTTAATTTTATTTATTATTAATGATATGATAATATTTTATTATTTCTTTATTTAACCTTTTATATTTTTTCTTTTATTATTAATAAAAATATTATCTTATATATTAATAGTAATTTTTTTAAGAATTATTTGGTAATAACCTTTACTTTATTTAAGTTTATTAATACTTTTTATAATCTTTTTATATAATTAATACTTTAAGTTTTAATTATTAATAAAATATTTATTTTATATAAACATATTATTAACACTTTATAATTATATAATATATAATTTCTTTTTTTATATTTGTATTTAGGTATTATAGTATTAGATATTTTTTTATTAAATAAAGATATTTTAAATTTAATCTTTTTTATATATATTTATATTAAAATTATTACTTTATATTTATGTAGTTTATAATATTATTTTTTAATTCTTATTTTTTTAAAGTTATTATTAATATAAATATAATTTAATAACTTTTTACTTTTATATATATTTTTTTTTATTTTTTTATTAACATGTTTTTTAAATAATTATTACTAATTGATTATTTTATTAATTAAAAGTTTCTTACTTTATTATTATAATTAAAATAAATCTTTAATAATTTATTATTAGCTTATTTATAATAGCTTTTATTACTTTACTTAAGTTTTTTTAACTATATAGCTATTTTTTTATTTCTTTTATTATTTTATTAAAGTTATTAATTTAAGCTTTAAGCTTAAACTTAATCACTTTTATATTTAAGTATAAATTAATAAATAAATACCTTATTTTATTTTTAAATTATATTATAAATATAGTTTTATATATATTATTTATTTTTTATAAATATATTATTTATATAGTATGTAATTTATTCACAATTTCTTTTATTTTATTTACTTTATTAATTATATATTAAGTTATTATTTTATAAATTATAATATTTTATATAACTTTAATA
Source organism: Hypoxylon sp. EC38 (assembly GCA_002120335.1). Taxonomy (NCBI): domain Eukaryota; kingdom Fungi; phylum Ascomycota; class Sordariomycetes; order Xylariales; family Hypoxylaceae; genus Hypoxylon; species Hypoxylon sp. EC38. The sequence goes on from KZ111267.1 coordinate 425,728, forward strand.
TAAATTTCTTTAACTTATAAAATATTATAACCTTATATATTAACTATTAATTTTAAAAAAGTATATTATTATTTTTTATTTTATTTTTAATAACTTTAAAATGTTTTTATTATTATAGTTTTTTATTAAGCTATATTTTTAAAAAATAAATATTTTTAAAAATTTTATAAAAATATTTTTAAATATTATTTTTTATTTTTTAAAGAAGTAAACTTTTATAAAATATATTAGCTTATTTTTATATAATATAAAGATTATTTTATAACAGGTTATTTAATTCTTTTATTTTAATACTTAAATGTTTAATTTGATTAGTGGGTTATACCCATTAAGCTATAACTAATAATTCATGTTTAATATATTTATAAAATACTTATAACTTAATAATGAAATTAAAATTTAAGTTATGCTTACTTAGCTTAAAATTACTTAATTAAAAATAGGTGTACTTTTTTAAAATATTTATTTTAAATAACGTTATAATTTAATAATTATATATTAAATAGTCTTAAAAATAATTTTAAAATAAAATATATTAAATATAAAATTTCTTATCTTTTTTTATATTTACTAAACTTAATTTAAACATATTATAGCTATTAAAAAATTCCTTAGTTATAAACATTAACCTAAATTTAATAAAATATTTTATTCATATCATTTTATAATTTAATAATTACATATTAAATAACCTTTAAAAAATATTTTTAAATAAGATAAATACTATATAAAATTCCTCTTCTTTTTTATTAATTAATTAAAGATAATTTAAGTGTATTATAAACATTAAAAAAATATTTAATTATCCTAAAAATACTTATAAAAGCCTTATTAAAAGCTTTATTAAAAAGCTATTAAAAGTTATTATATAACATTAAATTATATTTAAATTAATTATTAACTTTTTTATCCTTTTAATATAATTAATATTTAATATTTATTTAATTAAATAAACATAGATTTAATATATATTTAATAAAATTAATAAAAAAGGCTATAATTAAAAAATATTAATTTAAGCTAAGTTACTTTAAACAATATATTTAAAAATCTTTATAAAGATTATAATCCCTTTTAATTAACTTAATTTATAATTTATTATAAAAATCTTTTAAAAACAATTACAATTAAACAAATAATTAAGATTTTAAGTTCTAATTTAATAACCTAAGCTTTATCTTTAAAATATTAATACTAATCTATTTCTTTAATACAATTAAACAAAACTTTATTTTATTTAAAACATTAACCTTTACTTTTTTATTTAGTTTATATAAAAACATATAATAACTACTTTACCTATAATTTACTTTTATTTTATTATTTTAAATATATTAAAAGCCTTATTTTATAAATATTTTTTTAATTTTTTAGCTAAGATATTTAATAAATTAATTTAAAAATAAAAAAAGAAACATTTTAATAATAATACATATTTATCTTAATGGTTTTATATTTATAACTTTTCTTAAAAACTTTTTTTTAATATAAATAATTAATTATTTTATTATAATTGTTAACTTTTTAACCTTATTTATCTTTTTAATATTTATAATTCTTTATTAATATTTAAAACTTTTATTAAAGCCTTTTTAAAGTAATTTCTTTTTATTTTAAAAATGATTTTTTTAAAAGCCTTATTATTTTGTTTTAATTAATTTTATAACTTATTTATATATTAGGTTATTTATTTTTATTTTAGTTTAATTATTTATTTCCTAGCCTTTTTACTTTTATATTTTATTATTATATTATTTTTATATAAAATACTTTTTATTTTAAAATTATTATTATTATTATTATTATTATTTTATTATTAAATATTATATATATTTATTTATTTTAGTTAATATATTAAAACTTTTTAAAATAAGTAGTTTTTTACTTTTTATAATTATTATAATATATTATTAAAAAGGTTAAAGGCTTAGCTTTAATTATTAAGGTTAATTCATATATTTTAAGCAAAAAAAAAAGGAAAAGATTTATAATATAATATATAACCTTTATTTATATATAAATTTTATAAGGTATATAAGTTTTAAGCCCATGCCTTATCTTAAGTACTTAATCCTTAGTATAAGTTATGGTATTATAATTATTAAATTTTTATTTAGTTTTTTTTAATTTTTATTATTAAGATTTTTATATTTAATTATTAGTTTATCCTTAAAATATATGGTAATTTTTTAAGCTATATAATTAAATTTTCTTTAGTTTAATATTTTAAATAATGTATTATATATTTTTTATTTATTTATATTAAATTAAGTATAAAGTTTTTTTAGTTTTATTATTTTTTAGTAATTATATTTTTAAATATTATAAAGATAAGTTATTAATATAATATAAGTGTAAATAGCTTTTTTAAATTTTTAATTATTTATTTTTTATTATTATATTTTATTTTATATTTTTCTTATTTAATAATATAGGGACTAGGTTTTATTTTATGGTATTTTATGGTTTAATATAAATTAATTAAATTATAAGCTTTTTTTAAGAATTTATAAATTAATTATTATTTAATTATATTTTATTTTATTTTATTAGCTATTTTTATTAAATTTTTTATTTATATATAAGATTATTTTTCTTAATTTCTTTTATATTATATAATAGTTTTTTATTTATAAGTAATAAAATATGTTATTAATAAAGTAGGATTTTTAAATTATTATTAATTTATTATTATATTAATTTTTTAATGCTTATAATATAATTATTTTTATATTTGTTATGTTTTAATATATTATTTTAATTTTATTTATTATATATTTTTAAGGTTATAAAGGTTTTTTATATTTTATATTTTTTTATAACTAATTTTAAATTTATTTTTTAGTTTATAATAATAATTAATAAGCTTTTAAAGAATATATATATTAAAGATAATTTATTTATTATTTAAGCTTTATTTTTTAATTTATATAGCTTTTTTTATAAGGTATTTAGTTTTACTTTATTAAAATTATTTATTTTTAAGTTAGGTGTAATATGTTTTTATTTTATTTTTAAAAGTTATAATCTTTTAAATATAAATTATTTTATAGTAAGTATTATATTGGTTATATTTTTTTAAATTAATAAGATTTATATATATAGGCTTTTTTAGCCTTTTTTTTTTTAGCTTTTTAAATTATTTTATATTTAGCTTTTTATATTATATATTTCTTATCATAATTATAATATTAAAGTATTTTTTAATAATTATAATTATTTTTTTATAAATTAATTTTAAGTATTTATTATATTTGGCTTATTTTTTATAATATTTGGTTATATATTTAAATTTATAATATTTAAAGTATTATTTAGTTTTAACTTTTTTAATAAAGGATTTATATTAAAAAATTTTTACTTTTTACATTAATTTATTAATATATAATTATTAGGTTATAAGTAAATTATTAACTTATAAAATAAAAATAATATATTTTACTTTAGGACTTATATGATATATTAGCTTAATATTTTTTATTATATTTATATTATATATTTTAATTTTTCAAAATATTTTGTAAGTGTTATATATGTGTTTTATAGTTTATTTATTTTAAGATTTTTAGTTATTATTATAAATAATTATTTTATATTTATTATTTATATTTTAAAAGTTTATTATATTTATTTTTATTTTTCTTTATATATGGTAGCGTTAGGTTTAAATATAAATATTATATCCTTATTTTATAGCTTTTTTATAATTATGATTTTTTTATTTTTAATTAATTTATTTATTATTATTATTATTATTTTAATATTTTTTATTAGTTTTTTATTTAATTAAGTTTTTTTAATTATTACTTTTTTAAGTTTTTTAATAAGGATAATTATTATTAAAATTTATTAATTAAGGTTTTTAATGGTTATATTTATTTAAGTTTATATGGTTAAAGTAATGTTAATATATTTTTAAATTATTAGTAATATATTTACTTATTTATTTATTATTATTTAAATTAAATTAACTTTTATTATTATAATTAGCTTTTTTATTTTTTTTAAAGTTTTTAAATTTAATATATTATTACTTTTTTATTATATTTAAAAGCAATTACAAATAAACGAATGATTAAGATTTTAAGTTTTAATTTAATAATTTAAGCTTTACCTTTAAAGTATTAATACTAATTTATCTTTTTAATGTAATTAAATAAGACAAAGTTTTATTTAAGGCATTAACCTTTACTTTTTTATTTAGTTTATATAAAAGCATATAATAATTCCTTTGCTTATATTTCCTTTTAATTTAATAGGTGACAAATAAATAAACTGTTAAAATGATTTTAAACTTAAAAGGTTATATCCTTAATTAAAATCACTTTTATTTAATAGCTTAATAAATATGTTAGTAGGATTTTTAGCGTTTAATACATATTATAGCTTAATATGACTAGCCTTAATCTTTTATTACGAATTAAAATATTAAATTCGAATGTATTTGTTCTTTTTATTTACCATTATACTTTTTACCCATTTTATAGTTTTAGTGTTATCTTTAAATATTATAATTAGCTTATTAAGTATATCACTTAATTTAATTAAGAAGTTATAAATCCATATGGCATTATTAACATACTCGCTTAAGTTAATAAACTTTGTTTTAAATAAGTTTTTAAAAATAACTATTTAAAGTTAAAATAATTAAAAAATTAATCCGTTTAATATAAAGAAAACAATGTTAATGATTAAGCGTTTTATTTTAATATTTTTATTAAGTTAGTATTTACAACATTAAATAAGTTAAGCTTGTTAAATCTTAAATAAAAGTAAAAGTTATTTAATTTTTAATATTAAATCCTTTTATTTATCGCCCTTTTTAAATATTTATTAACCTTTTTAATTTTAATAAAATATTTAAGAAAGGGGTTAAATATAAATCTAACTCAAATAAATATTAAAAAGCTTAAGTTAAGTTAAAAGATATAAGCTAGGAAATTATAATGCCTAATAAGTAATATATATTTATACACTTTTTGCTTAATTATTAAGTTAATATATTATATAATATTAGGGAAAAAATTAGGATTAAAAGATATAAAAATAAGTTTACTTATAATAAGGTTTAATTCTTTTAATGCTTTCTTAATATAATTTGTTTAATTAATCTTTACATCACTTATTAATATTAATTTAACAATTTATATACTTAATGTGGGTTGTTAACACCACGTAATAGTAAGCGATGTATAAGGTGGTTAAATTTTACTAGTAATAGGGATTAGCCTTATATATAAATAAGTGAAGTTATATATATATATTATAATTCTTTTACATAATAATAATAATATTATTAATATTTAAGTTTTTATAATAGTACCTTTATATTAAAACTTATGTTATAAGATAATTAAATTTATATTTAATTTAATATTATTATTTATTTAATAAAGTGTTATATTTAAGATAAAAATATTAAATCTTATGTAGTAAAATAGTAATTAATTAAAAGATATTAATAATAAAGGAAAAGTAAAAAATTATTATAAGTAATTTTTAAAAAATTATATAGGAATAAAAAGAAAGGTTAAATCTTTTTATTATTTAATAATTAGAATTATTATAAATATTAAGTAAAAAATAAAAGAAGGAAATAATAAGTTAATTATTAGCTTTTAATAGAAAATTTAATAAGGATAATAAATATTTAATCCTAAATAAAAATTTAATATTATATAATAAAGAAATGGTTAATATTATAATTTTAATATAAGAGGAGTTTTATATTATATAAATTATAGTAGTAAATTATAAATTATGATTATATAATTTGATTTAAGAAATAATTTTAAAAATAGATAATTTTAGCTTAAAATAGTTAAAGTAATAATTAGAAGATATTTTTAAAATATTTATGAAGTTTTAGAAAAAAGGATTTAAGGAAGTTTTAAAGGAAATATATAAAATAGGTAAATGATTTTAATTTTAAATTAAAAAGATTATTAAAAAGCCATAAACTTTTAAAAATAATAACTTTAAGTTATAAAAAATTTAAGAAATTATCATTAAATTTAATGATAATAATAATAATAATAAATTTAAATTAAATATTAAAAGCTAAAATAAAAGTTAAAGTAAGAGTAAAATATTTATTAAAGTTAAATTTAATAATATTAATTTATTTAATAATTTAGATTTTTTAATAATAGCAATTTTAACTTTAATAATAATAATAATAATAATTTAAATACCTTAAATTTTAATTTTAATTTTAATTTTAACTTAAAGTTTAATTATTGTTAATATAAAAAGTATACCTTGGCTAAACATAAAAAAAATAAGGATAAACATAAGTTTAAGTTTAAAAAATATAAGTTAACTTAAAAGTATTTTAATTTTAACTTTAATAAGGAAAATCATTTAAAGGATTAAAATAATTAACATATTTATTAAAAAACTTTTATACTTTTTTTAAAAAAGATAAATTATATTAAAAGGAAAAAGCTTATTAAGTTTAACAAATTAAAAATTACTAAGGTAATTATACATATATATAAATAAGCTTTTTTAAACCTTATAAATAGAATAAAAAAGGAAATAAAAATGTTAAAGTTTTTTAATAAGATTTATACCTTAACTAGTAAAGTTTGTTAATAAGATTTATAAAATATTTTACTTAAATATAAGTATGATAAAAAGGATTTAATTAAATATAATTTATAATAATAACTTACTATATAAAAAGTTTATAAGTTTAAAATGAAACTTAATAAAAAATAATAAATTATAATATTTTTAATAAATTATGAAAATAAGGTAAAGGAATAGGTAAATATTACATAAAAAATAATAAGAAAATAAAAGTTTATTATCATGGAAATTATTAACAATTTTATTAATAAATTTAAGATTAAAGTTAATAAAGGTTGTAATAACTAACCAAGTAATATATTATATAATATGCAATATAATAATAAGGATTAATCTAATAAAAAGCTTAAGTAGTTTACGAAATTATTTAATTAAAATCTTAAAAAAAAACCCTTATGTTATAAGTATAATAAGTACAAGTATATTTGAAAGTTTTGCCTAAATAATAATTTAAGTGAAATATAATTATAAACCTTAATATTAAGTTATATTATGTAACATTAAAATATTAATATTAATCTTATATTATCTTAAGGATTTTTGTAATATATGATAAGAAAAGGGGTATATTTAATAAAAGTGAATGATATTAACTTAGCATACTTAATTTAATTATATTAAGTAAAATAATATAAGATTAATCTAAGTTTTTAACTACTTTAAACGGTATTAAAACTATATAAATTATTATATAACACTATTTAAATATAAAAGGTAACTAGTGTATATAACTTAATTAAATATAAGTATATATATAATTTACTTTTAATGAATATAAGAGTGAATATATATATTATTAATAATAAAAAAGATTTTATTAAAGGTATTATAATAAAATTATTTAAAGGATATATGGTTAATATAAGAGGTGAATTTATTAAGATTATAATAATGGGTATAATATGGTTTAATTTAATTAATAATGGTAGATAATATAATTTAATTGTATTATTATATTATTTATATATTAAAAATTTCCTTTTAAAACTTTTTTTAAAAGAGGTATTTTATAAGGCTAAAAGATACCTTAAGGGTAATAAACTTTATAGATCTAATAATATTATTATAATATTTATTAATATTTATAAGTAAAGCTTTTTCTTATAAAAATATAAAAAGCCTAAGCTTATAATAAAAATTACCTAATAAAATTATATATTAAAGATAATATTATAAAAAGTTGTAAAAATTAAGTTATTTTTAATTAAGTTTCTTATTTTATTATTTAAAAGATTAATTAAAAAAGCAAAAAAATAAACTTATTCTTTAATATAGATGACTTTATTATTTTAACATAAAAAGATTAAAATAAACCATATAATGTATTACTAGTATTAATTTAAATATTTTCCTTTTAATAAACTTCCTTTATTTTATATATAATTGTATAAAGATTAAGAAAATACCTTTAAAAAATCCTTAGGAATAAAAATAATATATAAGTAATATTATATAATATAATCTTAGTAAAATAAAACTTATATTAATAAAGAATTATTAATATTTTAGCTTAATAATTAATAATAATAGTAAGTATTAAACCTTTAAAAGTTATAAGTTTAAAAATAAAATATTTAATATTTTAATTGCTTATATAACTTGTATTTACAAAATCTTTAAAGCTTTATTTACCTAACCTAATAGCTTTAAAAAACATTTAAAAATTCTTTAACTTAATGGTAGTTATAAGTTTAAAATGAGTAAAATAAAGTTAATATATAATGAAAAAGGTATAAAATTAATTACTTTTATATTAAGAATTACTATTTTAATAGTATTACATTTTAATAATATTTTACTTTAAAAATTTCCTTTACTTTAATTGGCTATATTAATTATACTACTATATAACTTTTTATTATTATATTAGCCTTTTCTTAATTAATTAATTTATTTTCTTTATATTATTATTATATCGTTAATAATTAGCTTATTAATAATTAATTTAAGCTAGCTTATTTAAGTTATTATTACCTATTAAGTTAATACTTAATTTATCCCTTAAAATATCGTTAATATTAGGGAATTTATCTTCTTTATTAAAAAGATTATTATCCTTTTAAGCCTTTTAACTAAAGGCTACCATAGTTTTTTAACGCTTTAATATACTTTTAATAATATTATAAGTAAATAAACTTTTTATTATATTTTTTTAATAACCTTTTTAACCTCCTTTATTATATAAACCTTATCCTTAACCTTAAAATACCTTAATTTTTATATTACCTTTATTAATTACTTTTATAATATTAATACCCTTGTTTTTAGCTTAGTTAAAGCCTTATAAGCCTTTTTATAAGCCTTTTTAAGCTCGTTTAAGTAGTAGTTCTTAATTTACTTACTCTTATTATAAAAGTACTTATTATATCGATTTATTAAGTAACTTTAAATTACATTGGCGCCCTTTTATTATATAAGCCTTCTTAAATATAATCGATTTATTTTTAAAATAGTTATATTAATTTTAAATTATAAAAGGCTTTTTAATACTTAAATTAGGCTTATCCTTAACTAAGTTATACTTAAAGTACCATTATAGGTATAAGTTTACCTTAGTAAATAGCTTTATATTTAGCTTCATTTTTATAAGTAATATATTCTTTAATATTTTATACTAATAAAGGAAATTTTATTATATATAAAGCTTATAAAAGTAAAGCGGTAACTTTATATAAAATAAATATACCTTAATAAATATATATTAAAAAGCTTTTTAATACGTATCGCTAAACTTTTTAATAGCTATAATAAAATAGGTAATAGGGATATTTTTAAGCTATTAATAATTAACTTAATTTATACGTTATTTAAAGCTATTACAAGCTATTTTTTAAATATATATAATTTTTATATTATTAACCATTTCCTTAAAAGCCTTACTAATTTATAATAAATTAAAGCGATTATTAATAATATAAAACTTAAGCTTTTTATTATTCGACTTTATTAAAAACGTTATATATATATTAAAGTTAAAATATTCTTATATATAATAATTAGCTTATTTTAATTAATATGGCAAATAATATTCTTATAAATATTAAACATTAGTTAATTACTTAATAGTAAATTTATTAATTAATTATTACTAAGTATTATTAAACTTATCTTCGCTATATAAATATATTATATACTTTTAATATAAAAATATATCTTTACAAATATATAAGATTTTATTAGGAAGAAAATTAATTAATAAAATCTTATTATAACGCCTAAGATTATTTAAATCTTAAAGCTCGTAATAAAAATTAAGATTTAAATAATTTAAAGATATAAAAGCTATTTGCCCTAAAGCTTTAGCTTTTTATTCAATTATAGCTTTAATAATCACACCATTATATAACCACTTATAATTAAATTATAAAATTATATTCTTATTAATATAAAATATATAAATAAGCTTTTATATAAAAGGATATTATTCTTAAGTTATTAATTTAAGCTAATTATTATAATTAAAGATAAATATATTAGATAATTAAGCTAATATTTAAGTCCTAATTTAATTAATAACTTTAAAAAGTTAATTAAACCATTCTTAAATTTTATAAGGTATTAAACCAAATCTTATATTAAAGATTAATCTTATAAATAAATATCTTATAATATTAAATAAGGGTATATAATATTTATTAATTATATATATATTATTATAATTTATAATATATAAATAATACTTTTATATTTTCTTATAATAAGGATAGGTTTATATTAACGCTTTAACTTAATTAGGATTATTAATTACCCATTTTATAATATACTTAAAGCCTTTCTTTTAAAAGTGTTAAATAAAGGCTTAAATTTATATAAAATCCTAACGTTTATATTTATAAAGTTATAAGTAAGCGTTATAAATATTTTTAAATTAAATCGTAATACCTAAATTATTAGTATATAAAGTATTAAATATTTATATAAAAGCCGTAAATATAAAGTATAAAAAGGACTTAACTTAATTAATAATGCTTTAATTTTAAAAAACTTAATAATATATATAAATTAAAGGATTAAGGGAACATTTATAATTATAGGTAAAAGATAAACCTATATTTTAATCTTTAATAAGTTAAAAGGTTTATTGTTAATTATTTTTTTTTAAAGCTATAATATTACCTTTTTAAGGATAATTTAGCTTCTATAAGAATATTATATAACTTTTAGCTAAAAAAGGTTTAATTTAAAAGCCTTAATTATAAGTAATTTTATAATAAGTTAGTATGTTATTAATTTTATTTAAGCTAATAGCTTTAAGAATATTAAAGTTATATATATAAGAAAATTATAAAAGAAATTAATATATTTCCTCTTATAATGTTATAAGAAAGCCTTTTGTAAAGCCTTTTTTAAGAGAATTTTAAATGTTTATTAGGTAACATAAAGGAATTATAAAATAAAAGTAAGATATAATAATATTTAAAATAGATATTTCTCCTAATTAAACATAATAACAATGGTAATAATAGCTATTAGCTAAAAGAAAATATTATATAAATATAAAAAAAGGTATTATTATAAAAGAAATATATAGTTAATGGTAAAGGAAGTTAAAGCTAAAGTCTTATAATAATATAATTAATATAGCTAATTAAAGCAAAGGAAATTTTTAAAGTAAAGTATTATTAAAATGTAATATTATTAAAATAGTAATTCTTTTTATATTATATAATTAATATTAAAATAAAATCTTTAAAAAAAAAATTAGTTTTTTAAATATAAGAATAAGGTTGTATAAATAATTATAAAAATACCTTTATACTTTTAAAATAATATATTAGAAAATGTTTTAAATACTATTAATCGAACTAATATTTTTATAATAAAAGATGTAATATCTTATAAATATTACTAAAATAATTTTAAACTAGGATAAAATAATAAATTGGATAATAAGTATTTGCATATTTTAAATAATTAATGTATTATTTTTATTAAAAAAGTGTATTAAATTAAGTTAGAGAAATTTAAGGCTTAAAGGGTTAAAGTTTTATTTTTAAGCTATATTAGTATATATAATTTTTTTGTTTAGTTAATAAATAGAAGGTAATACTTATAAATATTATATATTATTTTTTAAGAGTATGTAAGAAATATAAATAATATTTTTAATATATGAGATATTATTAAGTTTTTACCTAAGCATATTTAAAGATGTTTATAATATAAAAAGCCATGAAAAGAAATTAATATATAAAATAAAGATGATAATGTTATTAAAGAAAATTTTATTAAAGATAAAAAAGAAAATAAATTATAAAAATAAGGTTATTTTAAGAAAAGAAAACTTAAAATTTATATATATAAAGTTTTTAACGATTTAAATAATATATATAATATATTAATATTTATTATTTAAGAGGGTAAAAGGTTAAGGGGTGTATGTGTAAAATTAAAGGGTAACATTTTTAATGTTTATTTAATAGATGATTTATTTTATAAAATCAAATCTATGGAAAGGATTAGTAATTTTAAAAATCTAAATTATATTTTTAATTTTATTAAAAGATATTAGTTATATAGAACTAATATAAATGAATTATTATTAAAAGAAGTATTAATTAATTTTAAATATAAAATATAATTAAAAATTATTAATGATAAAATTTATGTTAACTTAAAATATAATATATTTAAGTTTATGCATTAATTTAAAGTTATTTATAGCTATTTTATTAATTTAAAATGGGTTTTAAGGAAGAAATATTAATTTAATAATATACTTAAAAAATATAAGGGAAGAATTATTATAAGAAAATTTATTTAATGTAAAGGTTTAAACTATAATAAAACTAAGGCTATTATAGTAAAAGTAATATTATGAAAAATATTAATAATGTTTTTAATATTGTTTAATTAGAACATTATTTAAATCAATTTTATTGTTACTTATTTAAATAATAATTTAAAAGAGAAAATTTTCATAAAATAATTCCTTATATTATAAAAATACTTTAAAATATTTGTAAAAAAATGTAAATTTTATTAATATAATGAGAAGAAAATTATTAAACTATAGTATATTTTATATAGTTTAAAATAATTAGAAATAACTTAATAAAAGAAAGTATATATTATTTTAAAAAAGTATAACTTTATATATTTAAAAGTGAATAATGTAATATATGTTAATAGGAAAATAGGAAATATTATTATATTATATATTATATATTAATTATTATTTAAATATAGTATTAAAGATTTGAAAAATCTTATAAAAAATATTAAAAAGGATATAGTTTTTATAAATTTAAGTGATGTAAATTGGTATTTAAAAGTATATATTATATATTTTAATCTTATAGGAAATGTATGATTTAATTAGGAATAATATATATAAAAAATGGTAAAAAGCTTTAATTTTAATAAAAGTAAAAAGGTTATAATTTTATTTAATTTAAAGATTTTGGAAATAATAATATCTTATAAAAAGGATAATAAAGTTATTAATTATAAGATTAAAAAGTATATATCTTATATTAGAAAATTAATATTCCTATTATATATGATTAAATTTAATATTAGCTTTATTATATTTATATGGGTGAGGTTTATAAGTAATTTTATTAAGGAATATTAAATAGGTATTAAAAAAATAATGTAATATTTAAATAATATTTAAAAAAAATTTATTAAATATAGAAAATTTACTAAAGAATATTTTTATTAAAAGTATAATCTTTTAAGATTATTTAAAGTAATAGATGTAAATTATGTTAATGATTTAAGTATTAGAAAATTAATTATGAGATATGTTTTTTATTTGGTTAGTGTATTAATTTTATAATTAATTAAAATATAAGTAATAATAGCTTAAAATTTTATAAAAGTTAAATATATTATATTAATATTTATAGTGGTTAATATAATATGGATTTGTAATTTTTTAGAAAAATTTAATCTTATATTAAAAGGTTTAATAATTTTATAAAATAATAATATAGTTATAATTAAATAGATAAAGGAAATTATTATAAATAAGTAAAAATGATATATATAAAAGGATTATTATTATATTTATTAAGAGGTTATAAAAGGGAATGTAAAGATTATATATGTATTAGGTATATTTAATTTAGTAAATAAATTAATTAAGCCTTTAAGTAAAGGTAATTATAAATATTTTATAAAATTATTAAGTATAAAAGATTTTAAGTAATTATTTTAGGTAAAAAGGTGTATGGGTTATTAGTATTATGTGATAGTAAGTGGTATATAAGGTAGTTAAATTTTGTTAATAATGGGGATTAGCCTTATATATAAATAGGTAAAGTTATATATATATATTATAATTCTTTTATGTAATAATAAAAGCTTAAGTGTTAATAATGTTATTATTATTATGTAAAAAAATTACAATGTGTGTGTGTAATTTTATTTATTTATATATAAGGTTAATCTTTATTATTAGTAAAATTTAATCGTTTTATATACCGCTTATTATTATATAGTGTTAATAACTTATATACCCTTTTATTTAAAATGGTTACTTAAAATCTTTTATGTCTAATAATTTTATAAAGTGTTTATAGTTGCCTTTGCTTAAAGGCTTAATTAATCCATTTATTAGGTTAAGTGTATTTAATATATATGTAATTTTTATATTCTTTTTTATAATTTCTTAATAAGTATAGTGGTAATTTTTTTATATATATTATTTTTGCTTATTTATAGTAGTTTTTTTTATTTATTTAATTATAGTTATATTATTATTTTATAAGGTTATTAAACCTTTTAGTATAAGATTAAGTTTTTTTAAAAAGTTATAAATTTATATTATATTAATTATTATAAATATTAATATAATATATTTAATTTTTGTAAAACTTTAAGCTATTACTATTTATATTTTAGTTAATTATAAGATTAATATATTAGCTAAATAAAAGATATATTTTATAGTTAATTTTTTAATATTTAAATTACTAATATAATTTATATTTATTGTTTTAAATAATTTTAAAGGGTTATACTTTTAATGGGGATGTTTTTTGGTAAGTTTTTTATATTTAATGGACCTTTTTTAAATATTATTTAAATATTGTATTATTTTTTTAATACTTATTTAATATTCTTTAATAGGATTGTTTATAAATCTTACCTATATAAATATGGTAAAGCTAATATTAGGTTTGGTTATATATAATAGAAATATTAATTTTTTAATATAAGATATATATTTTTTAATTTTATAGTTAATAGTTTTATTATTTTTTATAAGGTATTATTATTTTTAAAATCTTTAAATTAAATAAAGTTATAACCTTTTTATTTTTGTTAAGGTTAAGGTTTTTCATTATTTTTTGTATATATTGTTTTTAATTAAGTTATATATTTCTTATAAGGTTAAAGCATATAATACATACTTTTAAATATTAATTTATATTATTTAAATTTATAAAAGCTATATTTTTCTTAATATTTTTATAAGGTTTTTTAAATTTTTAATATTATATTTAAATAATAATTAGTTATTAATATATAATATAATAATATTTCCTATTTTTTTATTAATATATATTATGTTATTTATTTTTAAATATATAAAGTTATACTTTTTTAAAATAATATATACTTTTTTTATTAAGTTATTTCTAATTATTTTAGATTATATAAGGTATGTTATAATTTAATAATTTTCTTTTTATTATATTAATAAAGTTTATATTTTTTTAGGAATATTTTAAAATATTTTTATAATATAGGAAATTACTTTATAAAAAAATTTTTCTTTAAATTATTATTTAAGTAAGTAATAATGAAATTAATTTAAATAATGTTTTAGTTAAACGATGTTAAAAGTGCCATTAATATTTTTTATAATGTTGTTTTTACTATGGTAGTTTTAGTTTTGTTATAGTTTAAACCTTTGCGTTAGGTAAATTGTTAACACTATGTGATAGTAAGCGGTGTGTAAGGCGGTTAGATTTTGCCGGCAGTGAGGATTAGCCCCACGTATAAATAAGTGGAGTTACACACACATATTGTAATTCTTTTACGTAATAATAATAACATTATTAACATTTAAGCTTTTACTTAAAAACTAATTAACATTTTTTAAAATTTTAAGCTAAATTTTTTTATTTAAATTTTATTTAACTTTTTTAAACTTTTTTTTATTAAGTTTAAATAAAATAAAGTTATTTATGTATAAAGCGATAATAATATTTAACTTTTTATTAATATAAATAACGTTATTTAAAATTAAGGAAATGAAATTATATTTGTTTATAAATTAATATATTTTAATTTATTAAGTAATACCAGCTTATTTTAAGCTATATAATAGGTTTATTAATTTAATAATTTTATTTATTATATACTTATATTATTTAGTTTTAGTAGGAAACTTATTAAAATATTTTTAAAGGAAAGGAAATTAATATATAAAGATTTGCTCTTTTAAGTTATTGTTTAAATATATAATAATAAAGTTAATTTAAATTATATATTAAGCTTAAGCTATGGTAAATATTATAAGAATTTGTTAAGAAATAGCCTTAGTAATTATTACCTTTATTTTATTATAATTAATACCTTTTTTAAATAAAGTTTTTAATAATAATATAAGCTTTATATTTTTTAAATTTTTTAATTAAAAGGAACTTTTTCTTTAAAACTTATTTAAAATTAATAATATTTTCATATTTAATAATATTATAATTAATAAATTTAAAAATATTTCTTTAAAAGGTTTTATATACTTTAATAAAAATAACTTTTAATTATTTAACCTATTTATTATTCTTTTTTATTTTAGTTAAGATTAGGTTTATATTATTCTAAGTAAATAATATTTAATAATATTTAATAAATAAGGAAAATTTATATAAATAATTTTTATTATTTTAATTAAAGGATAAAGTACTTTTAATTATATATATATAAAATTTTAATAGGTTATTAATATTTAATTAATTTTATTAAGGAAATTAAGTGATTTATATTTTAAATTATCCCTTATAATATCCCTTATATCTTTTAGTCTTTTTTAAAAATAAGTTATTAATATTTTAAAAATCTTATTATAATTAATAAGGATTATATAATAATATATATTTAATACTTTTTTTTTCTTAAGTTAGCCTTACTTTTATTTAATAATTCCTATTTCTTTATTAATAATATCTTTATTAACTATATTATAATCTTTATTATAAATATAATTTTTAATAGTAATCCTATGGTAAAAATGCCTTTAAATATATTCAAATAAGAAATATATAATATTATAAGGATTAGGGGTATTTTTTAAGTTATTAAAATCTTTATAAAATATAATATATAGTATTTTAAATATATATCCTTTATTAATTATTTAAATAATATAATTATATTCTTTAATATAATTTAATAATATAGCCTTTATACCTTATATATCTATTTTTTTAAATTTAACTCTTTAATTTTTATTAATATATATAACATATTTTAATTTAATAATTTTTAAATTAGTAATATTAGATTTATAATCTTTTCTAAAGTTTAATTTATTAAAATAATATTTAATAACTATATAATCATTATTTATAAAAGCACTAAATTAATTTAATATATAAACTATACTTATTATAACTTATAGTTAAAAATATAAAGAAATTTTTATTTAAATAATTATAGCCTATATTATATTTTATATTATTTAAATATATTTCTTAAATATACCATTTTAATATTAGTTTTAAAATATAAATATAATAAAATTAATTCTATTTTTTATATAAAACATTTTAAATTAAGTTATTTTAAACTTATATCCCTTATTTAAATAAATTATAATAATATAATAACTTTTATTATTATCATTAAGGGATAAAATAATAAGGTAAAATAGGATTTTTTTAATAATAGCCTTAAGGATATTTTATATATTATTCTTTTATTTATATATATTAAATATTTAATATTAATTTTTATTATTAATAATAAAAAAGAAATATTTATAATCCTTAATTAATTTTAGGTTAATAATATTTATGTTATATTAAAATACTTATTTAATATAATTTACTTTTTTTTATAAATTTATAAACCTAATTTTTTATATTTTTATTTAATTATAAGTAAAGTATAATAATACCTTAATTTATAATAGAAATAAGTTAATTTTAATAATCTTTTATATTATCCAAATTAATTATTATATATTAAAATAATAAAGTTTTTAATATTAAAATATTAACTTTTATATAACTTTATTTATAACTAAAAATGTATTACTATTAAAAGCTTTTATAAAAATATATTAAGTATTATTAATCTTTACTAAAAATAATCTTAATAATAATCTTTATTAATCTTTTATAAATTTTTAAGGTTTAAATATATTTAATTTTTTTATATTATATCGTTATAATAAAAATTTACATTTTTTAATATTTAATAAGATAATAATATTATCTTTAATATTTTTAATATTATATCTTATAATATATTTATTATAATAATAAAATAATTCATTTAAGAATATTTTAATAGGAAAGGTTTTAATATATAAAATATAATTTAAGGTAATAAAAGAATAAGTTTAAAATATATTTATAAGTTTATAATAAATATAACCTATCTTTTCTATTAAAACTTTTTTAGTACCTATACTAATATAAAATTTAAACTTCTAAATATTAATTAAAGTTTTAATATTATAATTTAAGTTATTATTTATAATATAAACATTTAAGCCAATATTAAATAATAAATTATTCTTTATATTAATCTTAATTAAGAAGATATAAAAATGAAATATAAATAAAGGAATTAAAAAGTTTAAATAAAATAATACTATTATAACTAATAAAATAAACTCCTTATTAATTTCTTTTATATTATTAATTTTAATTAATATTCCTTCTTTCCAACTTATCTTAATTTAGTAAAAATTAATCAATTACCTTATATTATTTAACTATATATAGGCTAAAAAGGAAACAAAATTAAATTTATATATAAATTCATTAAGCAACTTAAGTTTATTAATATTAATTTAAAACTATAAGTAACCTTTATAAACTTAATTACTTTACCCATAACTATTATAATTATTATCTTAACATAATTTAAGGTAATCCCTTAATAAATATTTATACTACTTATAATTAAAATATAAAGATTTAAAATTAATATTTTAATTAAACTTTTTATTAATAGTTTCACTACTATTATTATTATTATTACCATTTAAATTACCTTAACCACTATAATTATAACCTTTACTACAACTATAATCTTTACCTCTTAAATTATAAAAGGTTTCAAAATTAATCATTAATTTTATCTTATTTTTAAATTTATTATTAAAATTTTTAATAATATTATTAATTATTATACCTATATTTTTAATAAGCTTTAAGATAAACTTTACCTAATTAAATATATTATATTTATAAGCTATAAAGAACATAATAATTAATTATTCTTATTTAATTAATAAATTAATATTATAATATTAACAAATTTATAACTTTTATTTAAATAAAAAGCTTAGGGAATTCTTACCATTATACTTTATTTTAATAAAATCTTTTTAAAGCTTTTATTATTAAATCTTTTTTATAAATATTTATAATTTTATAAATATTTTAAATATTTTAACTCCATTATAAATACCCATAATAAAATCAAAAAATTCTCTCTTATTAATCCTTATAATAATTATAATAAGTTTAAATTTATTAAAGTATATAAGATATATCCCTTCCTTATATCTAATAATTTCTAATAATAATATTAAGATATTATGATATATTAATTAATTCTAAATATTATAAAGATAATTTTCCTTATTTAATATAAAATCAAAATATTTTTATTTTAAAAGATAATTTAAATCACTTTTAAATATACTCTTCTTTGGCTTTAAAATAAATATAAGGATATTATTATTATTATTATTATTATTATTATTATTATTATTATTATTATTATTATTATTATTATTATTTAATAAGTTAAATAAAAAAATATTGTTAAGGTTTATTAGTAGGAAATAAAGATTTAAATTTATTTTAAAAGGGCTTATAAGAAATACTTAATTAAGAAAAGATAAATATACTTATTAATAATTAATATAATAAAATCTTTAATAGTTAAATAATAAATATTACAAATATAATTTCCTTCCCTTTATTTATAACCTTAAGGCTTATAATAATTAATTTATTAAAATATTTAATAAAATTTACTTTTTTAATTTCTTTATTTTCTTTAATATTTTCTACATTTAAAAATTCTTTTATATGTGAAAACTTAAGCCTTAAAAGCTTATATATTTCCTATAATATTTATTAGAAATTATTTATTATTATTATTATCTTATTATAATAATTAATATCCTTTTAATTTAAGGTCTTTTATATTTCTTTATATTTACGTTAAAAATCACAATTAATCATATTTAATTCATTTATTAATTTTTATATCTTATTAATTATTAAAATTATCTAATTTATAATTGGCATTGCTTTTAATAATATACTTAAACCTAATCCTAATAATTTGCTACGTTCTATGGTAAATTATATAAAATATCTTTTATAATATTTATAATTAATATAGCAATTTTATAAATAATAAAACTTAAAGCCATAATTATAATATTAAATATATAATATTAAAAACTAAATAAAGTAAAGCTATTATAAAAGTAATTACAAATAAACAAATAATTAAGATTTTAAGTTCTAATCTAATAACCTAAGCTTTACCTTTAAGGTATTAATACTAATCTATCTTTTTAATACAATTAAACAAAACAAAGTCTTATTTAAGGCATTAACCTTTACTCCTTTATTTAATCTACATAAAAGTATATAATAACTCCTTTACCCATAGTATTATTATTTATAAGCTTATAAGTTATTTTTAAAATTTCTTTTTATATTTTTTTAGTTTTATTTTTGTTCTTTTTTTTATTATTTTTATTAATTTATTAAATAGTGTTTTAATTATGTTAGTTTTGTTTTAATTATGTTATTATTTCCTTTTATTTTTATTTTTATTTTTATTATAATTATTTTTTAAGGTATATTATTAGTTTATATATATATTAGGGAAGATGTATATGTTTTTTATTATTATTTTTTAGATCATATTTTATATAAATATTTAAATAATAATATAAGTGTATAACATTTTTATTTTAAATATTATTTAATTTAATTAAGATTTTAATGTTTTTTTATTTAAGCTAAGTTACTTAAATCTTTTTAAATTCTTATTTAAATAATTAATGAATAATATATATTTAAAATATTATATATTATATTTTATAAAGATTTTAATAATTTAAAAAATACCCCTAATCCTTATAATATTATATATTTCCTATTTAAATATATTTAAAAATATTTTTTCTATAAAATTATTATTAAAAATTATATTTATAATAAAGATTATAATATAATTAATAAAAATACTATTAATAAAAAATAAAAGTTATTAAATAAAAGTAAGGTTAATTTAAAAAGAAAAAATATTAAATATATATAAAAAAGATAAATTAAGTGATAATAAATGATTAATAACTTTAATTAATATAAAAACTAAAGTTTAAAAAATTTAAAAAAACCTCTTATTTATATAAATAAAAGATAATAAATAGAAAACCTATAGGTTTTATTTTTTTTATTTTATTTATCTCCTTATAATATATATTATTATATAACCCTTATTAATTATAATAAAATTTTTAAAGTATTAATAATTTACTTTAAAAAAAGGCTAAAAAATATAAAAAATATTATAAAAGATAATTTAAAATATAAATTATTTAATTTCTTTAATAAAATTAATTAAATATTAATAACCTAATAAAATTTTATATATATAATTTAAAATATTTTACCTTTTAATTAAAATAATACAGATTATTTATATAAACTTTTCCTATTTATAAAATATTATTAAGTATTATTTATTTAAAATAATATAAACTTAATTTTACTTAAAATAAAAAAAATAATAAATAAATTAAGTAATTAAAAACTATTTTTATTAAAATATATAAGATTTTTTAAAAGAATATTTTTAAATTTATTAACCATAATATTATTAAATATAAAAATATTATTAATTTTAAATAGATTTTAAAAAAAATCTTTTTAATTAAAAAACTTAAAAAATATAAAGCTTATATTATTATTAAAGATTTTATTTAAAAAACATTAATTATAATAAAATAAAGATAATAATTACTAAAATTATTTTTTAATAAATTTTTATAGTATTTATTATAGCTTAAGTTTAATATATAATTTAAGTTAATTTTATTATTATATATCTAAACGATAATTTCAAAAAGTAAATCTTTATATATTAAATTTTTTCTTTTAAAAATATTTTAATAAATTTCTTATTAAAATTAAAAAGTATAAATATATAATAAATAAAATTATTAAATTAATAAACCTATTATATAACTTAAAATAAACTAATATTATTCAATAAACTAAAATATATTAATTTATAAATAAATATAATTTTATTCCATTAATTTTGAATATTATTATTATTATTTTATATATAAATAATTTTATTTTATTTAAATTTAATAAGAAAAAACTTAAAAAATGGGATAAGATTTAAATAAAAAAATCTAACTTAAAGATTTAAGAAATATTAATTAATTTTTAAATATACAAATCATTAAATTAATACTAATAGGTGATATAAAGATTAATTAAATAAATTATACTAATAAAAAACTAAAAAAATTAAACCTTATTACAAATAAATTTATTTTTATATTTTTTAACCCTAATTTTTTTAATATTATATAACATATTAATTTAATAATTAAGTAAAAAGTATATAAGTATATATTACTTATTAAACATTATAACTTTTTAATTTATATTTTTTAATTTAACTTAAACTTTTTAATATTTACTTAAACTAAATTTATATTTAATCCCTTTTTTAAATATTTTATTAAGATTAAAAGGATTAACAAATATTTAAAAAGGATAATAAGTAAAAGGATTTAATATTAAAAATTAAATAACTTTCACCCCTATTTAAGATTTAATAAACTTAACTTATTTAATACAATAAACACTAACCTAATAGGAAATATTAAGATAAGATATTTAATTACTAACATTATTTTCTTTATATTAAATAAATTAATCCTTTAATCATTTTAACTCTAAATAATTATTTCTAAGAATTTATTTAAAATAAAATTTATTGGTTTAAACAAATATATTAATAATACCATATAAATTTATAATTTCTTAATTAAATTAAGTAATATACCCAATAAACTAATCATAATATTTAAAAATAATATTAAAACCATAAAATAAATAAAAAATATAATAATAAATAAAAAAAATAAATATATTTAAATTTAATGTTTTTATTTACAATAAGAAATTAAAATTAACTATATTAAACTATAATATATATTAAACGTTAAAAATTTTATTAATATTTTTATTAAATTATTAAATAAAAGTAATTTTAATTAAAGATATAATCTTTTAAATTTAAAACCATTTTAATAATTTATTTATTTATTACCTATTAAATTAAAAGGGGGTATAAAGGAGTTATTATATGCTTTAATATAAATTAATAAAAAAGTATAAGTTAATACCTTAAATAAAATAAAATCTTATTTAATTATATTAAAGAAATAAATTAATATTAATATTTTAAAGGTAAAGCTTAGGTTATTAAATTAGAATTTAAAATTTTAATCATTTATTTAATTATAATTATTTTTAATTTTAATACTTAAAATATTTTATATTTATTAATTCATTTTTTAATTTATTAACCTTATTAACTAATAATATTATTAAATTAAATATTAAATATTTAACTTTTAAAATCTAAAATATTTTCTTATTAAATTATATATTTTATAAAATAAATATATTTTTCTTTAAAAATTTATATATAATATAAATTAAAAACTTAGTATTTTTTAAATAACTTATATAAGCTTTCCTTATTATTTTAAATACTTTTTTATTTATATTATATTTTTTTTTAATAAATACATTTTATATTTATATTTATAAATATTATTTTAATTAACTTATAAATTATTTATAAATACTTTAAAAATTACTAAGATATAAAACTTAAAATATTATTTAAATTAATCTTTAAATATTTTATTTAATAAATATATATAATATATAAAGCTTAAGCTTTTATTAATTAATTAAGTTATTACTTAAATAATTTTAAGTTAAAAGTTTACTAATAAACTAACTTTAAATTATATTTTCAATATTTAATTAATTAACTTTTACCTTATTTATTTTATACATTTAATAAATTTATATATATAGCTTAATAATATTTTAAATTAATTCTTTCCTATTTTATTTAATGTTTAAATTTAATCTTTTTCTATTAAAAAAAGGTTACATATTTATTATTATTATATATTTTATATTTATTAAGCTTAAATTATTTTTATATAAAACTTTTAAATAATTAAAACTTTATACCTATTAATTATTAATATTTATTAATAAAAGATAATATAAAACATATTTTATTATATTTATTGTTAATTATAAGTAATATATTTAATCCCTTATATTTTTTTATAAAAGATAAGTTTTAAATTATTATTTAAAATAATTAAATTAGGTATTTTTTTAAAAATATTTCCTATTAATAATTTAAGTAATATATATTATAATATGATGTTTATATTTAATTTTAAAAGTTTTATTAATTTTTATATTTTAAGCTTTATAAATTAAAGCTTTGTTAAATGGACAAGGTTTATCACGTATGCGATAGAGTGTGATTAGCTGTACAGCTTATTATAAGTGGAATTGGTTCTAGATTGATTAAATGATGTTTAAGTTTAAGTGTGGGAATAGCTTCGTGGGATATGCCACCTTAGCCTTATCCTTACCAAAGGTGTGAGGCGTGCCACATGACCTAATATCACGTGACCACATCTCGATAAGCTTAATAAGCTTTTAACTTTAAATGTTTAAAATATTTATATTAAAGATTTTTTAAATTATTCTTTAATTTTAATAAATCTTTATTAAATTAATAAATTATATACTTTTTATTAATTTTTAAAATACTTATTATATTTACTATACTTAAAAATATATTATATAAAATAATTATTAATAAAATTAATAAAATAAATAAATAATTAAAAAAATTTATTAATAAGTAATAAACACTAAATTATTTATTAACTATTATAAAATAATTATAAATTTAACTTATATTAAATATAATTTAATTTTATATAACTTAACTTTACTTTTAATATTATAATTTATTTTATATTTAATTAAATAATCCCTAATATTTATTAATATTTTTATTTATTATAAAACAATTAATATAATTCTTATTTTAAAAATTAATACTTTAATATTACCTTTTTATTATTTTTAAATTATTTATCTAATTTATTTATTTACTAATAATTAATTAAAATAACCTAATATTTTTAATATATTAAGCTATTTATAAGTAAAATATTTTATAATTTTTTTAATATTTTAATATTTAATATTTATAATTTATTAATACTTATAAAAATATACCATAATATTTTATAATTAATTAATTAATCTTTTAAATTAAATATAACAAATCTTATTTCTTTAACGCCTTATTTACCTTTTTAATTAAATTCCTATAATATTTTATATTTTTAAGCTTAAAAAATAAAAGCTAATTTTTTAACATTTTAAAAATTTTTATTAGGTTATTATTCTTTTATATAAAATAAAATATTTATTTATAAATTTAACTATTATTTACTTATACTTTTTAAATAATAATTATATTAATTATTAAGAGATTATTTAAGATTTTTATTATTAAAATGTATTTATTTTTTTATAATTATTATTATTTTTATAATTATTATTTATATTTTTTCTAATTATATATAAATATTATTAAAAAAGGAGAGAATATTTAAAATAATAATATTTATTAATTAATATTTAAATTTAAAATATATATTAAAGTTATTAAAATTTTAATATATATAAAGATTTTCTAAAGCTTATATTAATTATTAATAATAAATTTAATAAAATATATAAATAATTTATTAAAACTTAAGCTATTATATAAAACTTAATAAATTATTAATATTATAAAGTTTTATAATATTTTTAAGTAAGTTATTAATTTTTTTTATTTTAACTTATTATATAATTTATAAAAAATATTAATATATAGTAATTTAATTAAAAATTTACCATTTAAAAGGAATTTAATTATTAAATTATTTCCTTAGTTATTAAAATATATATTTAAATTAATATTAAAATTTATAATATCCTAATTAACCTTATTTATATTATTAATAAATATTTTATATTTAATATTTTAATTAAAATTTATTTAAATAAAATTTATTATTTCTTTATTAAAAAAGATATAAATAATATTTGTTATTATAATATTAAAATAAAATAAATAACATTTATTATTATAATATTAAAGTAAATGTAAACCTTATATGTTTAACTATTAAAGATATTATTAAAATAAATGTAAATTAAATAAATATATTAAAAAAAAACTTATATTAAATTTTCAAAAAATATAATAATAGTTTTAAAAATATTTATTTTAAAGGTTAATATTATCTTATAATAATAAAGTAATGATTGAATCTTTAATCCTTTTATTTTATTATTATTTCTTTTTAATATATTATAAATGATTAAAATATTATATATATTAATTATAATTTTATTAATTTTAAAAGTTAATATATTAGATTTAAATTATGTAATTAATCTATAAATATATATTAATATTTTTAAAAATAAATTATATTATATTAATTAATATAAATAAAATTATATTAATAATAATATTAATATAACCATTTAAATAAAATTATTAAATTATAACTTAATAATTATTTTTAACTTTTTCATTTAAACTATAATAAATATAATAATAATTAATATTATTAATAATTAATATTTTAATTAGTATACTTAATATATTATTATCATTTAAAAATGATTTTAATAATTAAAAATTAAAGTAAATTAACTTATTTATATTAAATGATATTATTAAGAGTAATTATGATAGAATAAATAATTAAAATTATAAATTCCAATTTAATAACATAAGCTTTACTTTTAAGGTATTAATATTAATTTATCTTTTTAATATAATTAAATAAAACTTCATTTTATTTAAGGCATTAACTTATACTTTTTTATTAATTTATATAAAAGCATATAATAACTCCTTTACTTATAATTATAGTTAATAAAATAAATAAGTATAAATAAATAAATAAGATTTTAATAATTTAATATAATGTTTACATCCTTATTAATATAATTAATAATATAATAATTGATAATATATATAAAAAATTATTAAGTTTTATTTTAATAAATTTTATTATGGAAATGTTATAAAGTAGTGGATAATTTAAATTTTAAAAAAGGTGTTAATAAAGGATAGCTTAAATTATTATTTAATTTAATTATTTGTTAAGTTTAAAATTTCTAAAAGTATAGTAGCTTTTAACCTTTTTAAAATTAAGTAAGGTAAAGAAATAATATTATAAAATGTTAATTTTTAAACTTAAGTAATAAATATAATTTATAATTATTACTTTTTATAAACAAATAAAATAATTTAATATAAAAATTATTTATTTAATTTATTTTATAATTTTAAACTTTTAGTTTTTAATATTCTTTAAAATAAATAGTATTTATTTTTAAAAGTGTTAAAGTTATAATAAGTTATATTATATAATTATTTTATTTTTATTTTTTAATATAATATTTTTAAAAAGCTTTAATATCATTATTTATATTATTAATTATTATGGGTAATTAATATTATATAATAATAAGTGGTGTGTAAAATGGTAAGATTTTATTAGTAATAAAGATTAGCTTTATATATAAATAAGTAAAATTATATATATATATTATAATTCTTTTATATAATAATAATAATAATATTTTTAATATTAAAACTTTTATAATAATACCTTAACGTTATAACTTATATTATAAAATAAATAAATTTAAATTTAATTTAATATCATTATTTATTTAATAAGGTATTATACTTAAGATAAAAATATTAAACCTTATATAATAAAATAATAATTAATTAAAAATTATTAATGGTAAAGAAAAAATAAAAAATTATTATAAATAATCTTTAAAAATTATATAAAAATAAAAAGAAAGCTTAAATTTTTTTATTATTTAATAATTAAAATTATTATAAATATTAAGTAAGAAATAAAAAAAAGAAATATTAA
The DNA here is from genome assembly GCA_002120335.1 of Hypoxylon sp. EC38. Classification (NCBI taxonomy): domain Eukaryota; kingdom Fungi; phylum Ascomycota; class Sordariomycetes; order Xylariales; family Hypoxylaceae; genus Hypoxylon; species Hypoxylon sp. EC38. The sequence continues at coordinate 453,587 of KZ111267.1, forward strand.
GTTAATTATTATTAGTTTTTAATAAAGAATTTAATAAAAATAATAAATATTTAATTTTATATAAAAATTTAATATTATATAGTAAAGAAATAATTAATATTATAATTATAATATAAGAAAAGCTTTATATTATATAAATTATAATAGTAAATTGCGAATTATAATTATATAATTTAATTTAAGAAATAGGTTTGAAAATAAATAATTTTAATTTAAAATAATTAAAATAATAATTAAAAGATGTTTATAAGTATAAAATAAATATTTAATAATTATAATATATTATTAAAAAGGTTAAAGGTTTAGTTTTAATTATTAAGGTTAATTCACATATTTTAAGCTAAAGAAAAAAAAGAAAAAATTTATAATATAGTATGTAATCTTTATTTATATACAAACCCTATAAGGTATATAAGTCTTACCTTAGGGGAAACATATGTGAGGTTTAAATTATTTCCCAACTATAGCGAAATGGTTCTAATACTAAAACTATTCCATTAATAAAACCATTCCATAACATTTAAAACCATTTTAAATAGGTTAAAATTGCTCTAGCCCGGCTATATAGTGCTAAACATAATACTAACAATAAAAATATTTTATAATTTAATATATAAGTTATAATAACCTATTATTTCAATTAAATTCCCCATATATTTTACATATTTTATACACATTCCACGCATATTTCAAATAATTATAACCATTTTAAAAATATTCTAAAATTTAAATATTTTATAACTCTCTAACCTATGATAGGAAATCTATAAATCGTTAAGATTTAAAATGAATAGTAAAAATATAATTAATAATTTTAATCTTATTTAATAAGAAATATTATTAAAATTAATTATATTAATAAAATAATTTAAGAATGTATAAGTTTAACAATTCCATTTATTTATAACCTTATTATTATTATTAATAATCCATTATAATCTTAATAATATATTCCTTATAGCCTTTTTAAGTATATCTTAAAGTAACTTATATTAAGTTTTATCTATTATTATTTTAATATTTTCCATACCTATATTAAAATCATTAATATTATAAGTATCGTAAAAATATACTCTTATCCAATCCCATATATCCTATATAAAATTTAAATTAAAACTATTTAAAAGAAATTTTAAGATTATAAGCATTTTAAACACATCTAAGCATCCTCTATTCCATTTAGCTATTTAAATTTTAATCTTATTAATTTATACATTAATACTTAAATACTTCTTTATATATAACTCAATTTTAAATAAAATATAATTAATAAACTCCTTAAGTATTATATTACCATTTCCAACCTCTCAAATATAATAACAATTTACTACTTTTCTAAAAAAGCAATCTCAAATCATAAATTAGCCTTTACTTTATTCTTATACATATTCCCATTTTAATACATTCTCACATTAATAAAAAGTCATCTAAAAATTTCATTTCCTATGGTTATTAATTAATACCATACTATTAAATAAAAAATACCATATACTATCCTCTATTTAATTATCTTCTTATGGCTATTTCTTCAAACATTTCTAAGCAAATCTAATTTGTTTATTACATTCCACATACATTAACTTAATATTACAACATTATACTTTACACTTATAGCCAAAATCTCCTATATTTCACTTAATAATAATCAATTTATAATTATTAAATTATTAAATAGTAATTGGTTATAATTCCTCCCATAAAACCTTACAATTCTTAATATATTTATTAAGAAATATTTTTACCTAAAGTTTAATCTTTTCGAATAAATAACATTATTACTTTAAAAAGTTTTTACATATATTTTAAACCTATACAAACAAATAACCTAGCTTTTCTACTATATCATTAATTATTTACTTAACAATCCAAAATAATATTTAAACTTATATACACTTTTTTTTATATAATTCACATATATTAACTTTTTATAATTAACTTATAACTATATTAATAAAAAAGTAGTTATTTTATAAATTATCTAATGATTATCTAATAATATTAGGTTTGTTTATTATAAAATTAGGATTATAAAATTAATTTACCCATTTTACACATAAAAAATATAAATAAAATAAAAGGACATTTATATACCTAATTATTTAAGGATAAGTTTAATTAAAAATAATAAAAACTTTCATTTATAATATAATAAGTTAATTACTATAATATATATAAGTTAAATCCACATATAAATATAAACTTATAAGAAAATTAATTTAATTATATACCCATATAATAACATACTATTAAGATATTAAATCGATTTATATTAAATATTAACTATTACTTAAAGGTCTATTTTCCCCATTAAATAATTATAATATAAATATTTCATAATTACATATACAATTATAAAAAGAAAATTATTAGTTAATTCATAAGTAAAATAATTATATTAAACTATAAACTCTTATATTTATATAATAAAATAGGAAAATTACTTAAAACCATATTTAAAGTATAAATTATAACGTTATAATTAAAGATATATATAATAATTAATAAATATATTAATATAATAATATCCTCTCTTTTAGCTTTTTAATAAAAATATATATAAATATTTACCTTATTTAAAAAATCTCCTTATCTTATAATAATCCTATTCCTTTCCTTTTTTATTTTAATATATTAATTTTTACTTAAATATATTAAAATCATTTTAATAAAATCTTAAAGTACCATATGTTAATATTATAATGTTTTTATAAATACACATATAATTTTAATTTTAATCTTATCATTAACCCTTATATTAAATAATTATAATTTATAAAATATATAAATGAGAAAGGAAAAGGAAAAAGAAAAGGAAAGGGGAAGGTAATTTAAGCTTATAAAATTATCGCAGGTTATATCTATATTAATAATATTATAAGTATTAGTTTTTATTACTTTATTAAAATAAGTAAAAAAGTTAATATTAGTATATATAAAATCCTTTATAAAATCCTAACTAGTAAAGGATTCCCTAATTTCCTTATAATAATTATAATTAAACTTTCACCTTATCTTCTTATCTCTAAGCTTTATAAGTAGCTTTTCCTTTAGTCTATAATTATTAATTTTAATTTAATTTATATCCTCTTCTTTTCTAATTAACTTAATCATTATTACTATTAAAGATATATAAACCATCCTAATAAAATAAATACCATAACCATTCCTTTCCTTTATAATATTATAATCCATAATATTTTTAACATATATAAAAATGGACTTAAATAAGTTAACATTAAGTCATTTTAAAAAAAAAGCCTAAAAGTTTTTAATATCACATCGGTCTTAAATTAAATCTAATAAATTTCGATTACTTAAAACAAGTTTTATAATTTAAGGCTATATATTATATTTATTAGCATTAATAAGCAACACAATTAAATAAAATTAAACTTATATAAGTATTACACCAAAGAAAATAATTCTTATAGTTATAGAATTTATTAAGTATTTAATCTTTAATTTTAAAAAACACTTTAAAGTTTATAATAACAATCGACATGATTTTTTTCATATAAAAACCTGCAAAATAATTATTATACCATGTAAATAACATCATTTAACCCTAGTAATTTACTAGGTTTACTTATTCTTAAATAATATCATTAAGTAATAAATCTTTAAATTTACTTTTATTTTAATTAAAATCCTTATTATCTTTTACATTAATTACTATTACAACTTTTCCGGTTATAACATTTCACTTTAGCTTTAAAAATAATTATATTTACATTTTAATAAAATTTTCGCAAGTATTCTCCTATAAGATTTAAAAATGCTTATCCTTTATACGCTTACTAGTAGATTAAGTATTATTAACAGTTTAATTATTTTTACTACTACTAGTAAAAGTTTAAAATTGTAAAGATTTAATATTAATATTAAATTAAGTTTATTAGCTAAGTATATTAACTTACTTAGTATTATCTTAAAAATATTTAATATTCCACGTAATAAAAGGTAAATTAACTAAGGTATACTATATATATAAGATTATTATTATCATATAATATATAAAGTAAATTATATATTAATTATAACAATACCCATTCGTATATATTATATTAAAAACAATATAAGATATAATATAAAAAAGATTTATATATATATAAATGAAAAGGATAATACCTTATAATAAGATATAATAACAATAATAATTAATATTAAAATAACTTACCTCTTAAAGATGTTTTAATATATTATTTTAAGTTTTACCATTTACTTTAAAACCAAAAATTACAAAATTCCTTTTATCGCTTACTTAGCTTTTACAATTACTACCTCTTTTACTTTCACTTTAAGCCATAGCGGAATTAAGGATATAATAATATTAGCTTAATATAATAATATTTTAATAAGTATATATTAAAAGTAAAAATTCAAATAATATTTTAATTAAATAATAAAATTATAAAACTTAATATATAATATAATTAAAGTTAAGGAAAAAAAGGTAGGTTAATATTATATATAAGAAAAAGTTTAGAAAAGAAATATTTAAAAATAGGAATAAAAAATAAATTATTTCTAATTTTTATATGCTTATTATACTTTTTAAAATTAAATTTCTTCTCGATTTAATAATATAAGATTAAAGTTTTAAATAAAGTGGGTTTATTAAAGAAGTTATAAAAATTAAAGTAGTTTTAATAATAATATAAAAGTTGCATTAAATACTTAATTACCTAAGTATATACATAATCACTTTTATTTAATATAATATTATAAAATAATAAAAGTGAAGTTATTTTTTATATATATATTTTATAATATTAAATATATTAACATTATTCCTTTCACATTTATAACATTAACATTAAAAGAAATAATTAAGTTGCTTTTATTATTACATTTATCATTACCCTTAAAAAATATTACCTTATAATAATAATTTTTTAATTAACAAGATATACTATTTATAATAAATTTCTACTTTATAATATAAACTTTATTTATAAAAGCCATTTTATCCTTTAAACTTAAATAAAAATTAAACCTATACTTTAAAGCCGCTTATATAAACTTAAACTAATTATTCATTTATAAATTTTAATTAAACTTAAATATTATCATTTATATATAATAATAATTTAAAAGTATTATCTTATTATTAAAATATGTTAAGCTCATTTATTATGGCTTTAAAGAATAAATAAAGGAGGGTATTAGGTAACTACTAGGCTTAAAAAATAATTCGTGGAAACTTAATTACTACCTTCTCTAATAGGTAAGATAAAATCGGCTTATTAACTCAATTAAATTACCATATAAATAATTATAACAAATATGGTAATAACGCTATAATAAATAATATTAATAATAAATATAACTAATAATACCATATTAAAAACAAATGGTAAGATAATAATATATGCTTTAATAATTTAAACAATAACATTGTTAAAGTCGTTATAAGTAAATTAAAGGATTTTTAATTAAATATTACTAATGTTAAAAAAGGTTAAGCCTTTTTAGCCGGGTTAAATTATATGCTTTTATTTATAAGTTTTAATAAAGAAAAGTATATTAAAGTAATTAAATATAATAACTATATGTATGAGAAATTTAATAATAATAAGCCGGTTTGGTATAATAATTCTAATAATAATATCCTTAATAATGCTAATAATACTTAATTATTAAAAATGGTTACATTTATATTATCCATTTTAATATTGCTTCTTTTTATCCCTAATATATAAGCTGTTATTAAATAAGCTATAAAGGACAAATTTACCCTTATTTAATATAAGCTTAATCGCTTATTTGTAATATTAAATTTTAAAATAACATTAAGCCTTATGGTATATTTCCTTAAAACTAGTAGGCTTAAATTTAATATTATTAAAAAGGCTTTTTAATTATTAAAAGGTTAAAATAAGTAAATTATCCCTAAGGTTATATTACTTTTATAAAACTTAAAAATGTTTAAAAACTTAGTTACAAATTAATTTCCTTTTCTTAATATATATATTATAAATATGCCATTAACAACGGATAATATTACAAAGTTATTTATTATTACTATATTAAATAAAGGTAATAAATAAAAGATATAAGATGTTATATAAAAAACAAGCCTAATTTTTATAAATTTATATTATTTTAACCCTATTACTTTATTCATTAAATTATTCTCATTTAACATTATAAATTCCTTATATTTTAGTATAATACATTTTATTAATAAGTTAACAAAGTTATATTATTCCCATAGCTAATTTAAGTTAGTTAAAACGATGTTTAATTAATTTACCCATTTTATTATTAATGGCAAAATAAATAACCTTATATTCCCTTTAACCTACATATTATACTTATATGGTAAAAATAATTACATACTTTATTACATAAAGGATAACGCTTTAAATAATAAGCTTTATATTAGCTAAGTTTATAAGATAGGAAAGGATTATCGGTTTAAATATAATAAAGATATTAAAAAAGGTTATATTATATTCTAAATATAAAAGGCTTTATATCCTAATAATTATAAACTAAGCAATTCGCTTTATTATATTTTAAATATTAATAAGCTTATCTTATTATTACATAAATAGCTAATATATATTTTAAAGGAATATATTGTTAATATTTATAATATTACTTAAAATTATTAGTATAACAAAATTATAAAAGACCTAAGTTTTTTAAATCTTTTATTAAACTAGTTAATAAGGTAAGAAAAGGGTAAAAAAAAAGTTAAAAAAAAAAGGGGGTACGTTAACCATTTCCCAAAATACATTATTTTTTTATTTATAAGGAATACCATCCAAATGATAATTAAATTATCTATATTATCCAATTAATCGATAATAACAATTATATCCCCTTATATTATATTTATTTAATTTAAGTAAAACTTAAAATATAAGTATATAAGCACTAGCATTTTTAAGAATAAAATTAACAAGCTAGTTACTTATTTATTCTTATAACATTTATACCGTTACTTATATTTATTAATAGCTTTAAATTATATTATAATATATATAAAACTTTTATTAGTTTTTATATAATACCAGCTAGATTTAATAAGATAAATTAATAAAAAAGGGCTAATATATTCCCACTTTTTATAAATTTATATAAGACTATTTTTAACAATGTTATTAACTCCTTAAGAACATTTATCCCTTTAAATAAAAATATAAAAGTTATAATTTAAGGCTAACATGTTATTTTATACACGTTTATACTCGCATATATAGGTAATATGCCATAGTAAAATTATAACTTAAGCTATTTTAAACCTAGTATTAAAAAGCCATGTTAATTTTATATAATAAGCTAAAAAACATTATACGACATATTTAAAAATAATAACCTAAGTAAAATCCTATACTTTAATATTAAAAAATACGGTTATTTTTGTTTCCAAACCGAAGATATATGGCAAATAATAAACAACCTTAAAATATTAAAGGAAAAGCAAAAATACACATTTTAATAAGGCTTAATATTAAAAAAGCCTACTTTTATACAAATTTCACCTATTTTAAACACTATTTTATCGCAGCTATTTAACGTAACACATTTTAAATATAACGGAATATTTAATCTAATATACACCTTACTTATTAAGCACATTTTTAAGCTAAAAACAGCCCGCAAATACTATTATATACTATATACATGGAAATTTCCCATAAAATAACATCGTTTTCAAAGTCTTATTTATTATTTTCTATAATATAACTTATTAACCCATGTAAAATAATCCATTATTATACTAAGGCTATTTAACTTTTAACTTAAAAAACAATATATTTGGGTTAAGTTTTAAAATGCTATTATCGTACATTTAACACTTAAAGGCGATAATGTGGTTAAATACATTATTTATATATATGCTACACATATTAAAAGCAATAATATTTTTATAAGTTTACAACTATTATTTAAGGATAAAAAATTAATAATAACCATTATTATATAAGCTTGTAAAATATACTAATAAATGATAATATTTACTAACTTTACTCCTAATATAATAAGGTAATATAAAGGCTTTATTATATTAAGAATATCTTAAATATTTACATCTTTTTAACTTTTAACATTTATAACAACCTTATAAATAAAACTTTAAAACCTTAAGGCTATAAGTTAAAAATCGTAAAATAAACTAAATTAAACATTTAATAAACATTTAAAAGAAATTCTAAAATATAAAATACTATTAAATACTAAAAACCCTAATAAAAGATTAATTAAAAAATTTAAGAAACATTATAACCTTTTATAACCAAAGAAAAATAAGGATATTTCGATAATAAATAACACACTTTAACCAAATATTTATATAAAAATACACTATAAAAATATAATTAAAAAATATACGCTTAAAACTAACATAAATATATTAATCGGTAAAAACATACATAAGTAAAAAAATTTTACTATTAATAAAACTTAATCTATTTAATATTATCTATAATATTTAAGGTATTATCAATTAAAACTAATACTTAAACAAATTTTAAAAACATCTAAGTCCCATAGTTATATAATATATATAAACTATATTACTCACACATCTTATTTACTTTACTCGAATTATATAAAATTCTTTACTTTATAAACTCCACATAATTTTAACCAAATTTTTAACTTTTATCCAAATTATCTTTAAACTCTTATAAATTATATCGTTTACATAAGAAATTTTATAAACTCTAACTTAAATTTTTATAAATTTTTTAAAGCTAAAGTATATAAAATAAACTTTTATTATCTAAAACCAGTCCTTCTTAATAAAATTAATATATAAACCATAACACATTTCCTTCTTTAAAATAGTTTTAAGGATAAGAAACTATCTAATTAATTAATACATATTAACGCTAAATGTCTTACATTATTTAAAAAGATTTTAACATAAGTAAACCAAAATATAATTAATAAAGGCGAAAAAGATTTAAAAAATAAATTAAAGGATAAGCTTAATATTAACTCACATATAATTAAATTATATATTAATATTACTTTTATAAGTAAACTTATAATAAGTAAAGTTAAAGTTATTATACATTTGGTAAATAAAAGTTAATATTTCCTTATTTTCCTAAAAAACTTTATGCTAACATTTATTAATATACTTTAACAAGCCTATAAAATTAACTATAAAATATCTAATATTTATACTTTAACATGTTAAAACATAAACCTTTAATAAAGTAAAAAGGTTTTATTTATAAGCTAATAAGTTTACATCTTTTATTATCTCCCCTTATATAATTATAATATTATCATTAAAATCTTTAATATGCTTTTTTAAGCAAATTAAATTACACTTTAATCATTAGTAATACCATTATTATCATTTATATAAATATATTATATTAAAATTTAATATTTATAAATTAATTAAAGGTATTTATTAATTAATTTATTTTTTAATATGGTTTTATAAATATCTTAATAACTTATATTAGTAAAGATAAAGCTAAAATAAATTAATATAAAAAGGACTAAATGATATAATTATTTATAATAATTGTCGATTAAAATTACATTTATTACTTAATTTATATACGAATTAAATATTTTCAATTAAGTAATATTTAATGAAATAATACCTTTTACATATTAAACTTTTACTACCTTTATATAAATAAGTGTTATAAACTTTTTACATAGTAAATATATGAAAGGATTAATACTTTTTAACATAATTATAATATTAAATTTAATATTTAAGAGTTTTTATCCCTATTATTAACCCTTATCCTTAATCAACTATCGATTTAATAATTATATATTACCTAATTAATAATACTTTAACATCACTTAATAATATAGTTAACATTAAATCCTTGGATTTATAATAAGTTTTACTTAGCTAATTTTAAGCAAACATATTTACAAATATTATATTATAAAATTATATAACAATAATTTATAAATAAATAATTAATTATTTAAATATAATAAAAACTTAATTAAGTAATCATTTAAAGTAAATAACTATGTTAAATATTATAATAAAAACCATTAAAATCTTAACGTTAAACTTAAACAAATTAATGACATTTTTATTTATAATTTAAACAAAGAAAAATAAGTATTTATCCTTTTAACAAAATTATTTATATTTAATAATTATCACAAATTATTTAATCTTCGTTTTATAAGTAAAAATAAACTAATAATTATTAACATAACAGCTTTATTACTTTAGTCATTATATATTATAAATATTAAAAATATTAATCGAAAAGTATAAGTTAATTAGGAAATAAATTAAATATAACTAAACAAATATAATATATAACCCACTTATTTATCATTATAAGCTTAGTTTTTAAATACTAACATAACCTAAGGATATTAAATACTTATATAATCCATTTATAAATTATAAAAATTAAACTAAATACATTTAATACATATATATTTTTAACCATTTCAATTTTTATAAACATTTTCCTAAGTATATTTATACTAATATAAATAATTATTTTTATAATATAACTATGGGCAAAGGAGTTATTGTACGCTTTTATGTAGATTGAATAAAGGAGTAAAGGTTAATACCTTAGATAAGACGAAGTTTTATTTAATTGTATTAAAGAGATAAGATTAGTATTAATATTTTAGAGGTAAAGCTTAGATTATTAGATTAAAACTTAGAATCTTAATTATTTGTTTTATTATAATTACTTTTATAATAGCTTTGCTTTGTTTGATTTTTAATATTATATAATTAGTATTATAATTACGGCTTTAAGTCCTATCGTTTATAGGATTGCTATATTAACCACGGATATTATAGAAGGTATTTCGTATAACTTATTATAAAGTGTAGCGAATTATTAGGATTAAGTTTAAATATGTTGTTAAAGGTAATATTAATTATGGATTAAATAATCTTAATAATTAATAAGATATAGAAATTGATAAATAAACTAAATATAACTAACTGTGATTTTTAACATAAATATGAAAAAATATAAAAAATCTTAAATTAAAAGGATGTTAATTATTGCAATAAAATAATAGTAATAATAAATAACTTTTAATAAATGTTATAGGAAATGTATAAGCTTTTAGGGCTTAAGTTTTTACGTATAAAAGAATCTTTAAACGTGGAAAATATTAAAAAAGATAAAGAAATTAAAAAAGTAAATCTTATTAAATATTTTAATAAATTAATTATTATAGGCCTTAAGGCTATAAATAAGGGGAAGGGAGTTGCGTTTATAATGCCTATTATTTAATTATTAAAGATCTTATTATATTAGTTATTAATAAGTATATTTATTCCTCCTTAATTAAATATTTCCTATAAGTCTTTTTAAAATAAATTTAAATCTTTATTTCTTACTAATAAATCTTAATAATGCTTTTTTTTATTTAACTTATTAAATGATAATAATAGTAATAATAATAATATCCTTATATTTATTTTAAAACTAAAGAAAAGTATATTTAAAAGTGGTTTAAATTATCTTTTAAAATGGGAATACTTTAATTTTATACTAAATAAGGAAAACCACCTTTATAATATTTAAAATTAATTAGTATATTATAATATTTTAATATTATTATTAGAAATTATTAGGTATAAGGAAGGGATATATTTTATATGTTTTAATAAGCTTAAGCTTATTATAGCTATTATAAGAATTAATAAAAAAAAACCTTTTAACCTTATTATAAATATTTGTAATAAAGTTAAAATATTTAAAATATTTGTAAAATTATAGGTATTTATGAGGAAGATTTAATAGTAAAAGCTTTGGAAGGATTTTATTAAAATAAAGTATAATAGTAAAAACCTTTTAACTTTTTTATTTAAATAAAAGTTATAGGTTTGTTAATACTACAATATTAATTTATTAATTAAATAAGAATAATTAATTATTATGTTTTTTATAGCTTATAAATATAATATATTTAATTAAGTAAAGTTTACCTTAAAGCTTATTAAAAGTATAGGTATAATAATTAATAATGTTATTAAAGATTTTAATAATAAATTTAAAGATAAAATAAAATTAATAATTAATTTTAGAATCTTTTATAATTTAAGAAGTAGAAATTACGATTGTAGTAAAGGTTATAATTATAATGGTTAAGGTAATTTAAATGGTAATAATAATAATAGTAGTAGTGAAATTATTAATAAGAAGCTTAATTAGAATATTAATTTTAAATTCTTATATTTTAATTATAAGTAATATAAATATTTATTAAGGGATTATCTTGAACTATGTTAAAATAATAATTGTGGTGGCTATAAGTAAAGTAATTAAGCTTATAAAAGTTATTTATAGTTTTAAATTAATATTAATAAACTTAAGCTATTTAATAAATTTATATATAAACTTAACCTTATTTCTTTTTTAACTTATATTTAGTTAAATGATATAAAGTAACTAATTAACTTTTATTAAGCTAAGATAAGTTAAAAAGAAAAAGTATTAACTAAAATTAATAATATAAAGGAGGTTAATAAAGAGTTTATTTTATTAGCTATAATAATATTACTTTATTTAAGCCTTTTAACTTTTCTATTTATATTTTATCTTTATACTTTCTTAGCTAAAATTGGTATAAAAAATGATTTATTATTTAATATCAGCTTGAATATTTATATTATAAATAATAACTTAAATTATAACGTTAAAATTTTAATTAATATTTGAAAGTTTAAATTCTTTATTAATATAAGTATTAGAAAAATTTTAGTAAAAAAGATAAATTATGTTCGTTATAAACTTATAAATATATCCTAAACCTATTCCTTTATTATTTTAAACTATATTTTATATATTAAAACCTTTTTTATTAAAATATTTTTAGGTGAACTATTTTATTATTATAGCGGATATATTATAAGATATAATATTAAGGATATTAAAGATAATATTATTACCTTATTAAACATTAGGAAATGTAAGTTTTTATTATAGTAATATAATATAAAAGAATTAGGTATGTTTAAATTTTGAAAACTTATAAGAGATTAATAAGGATTATTATTAAGGTTATCCCTAGTAAAAATTAATAATATTAAGTATATTTTTATAAAAGCTTTTAGTAGTAATATATTTTTAGTTATAAATAAAGTTATATAAAAGTTAATACTTTAGTATTGGAAACTTTATTATTTTAGTATATAACAATTAATTTAAATAATATAAAAGATTATTAAAATTAACTTACTTTTATTATAAATTAAAATATTATTATATTTTATCTATAATTAAGTAAAAGTATAAAAGATTAGATTTATAAATTTATAAGAAAAGACGAATTATGTTAAATAGGTATTTTAGTATAATATAAGTATTATTAACCTAAAATTAATTAAGGGTTATAAGTACTTTTTCCTTATTATTAATAATAAAAGTTGGTATTAAATATTTAATATGTATAAATAAAAGAATAATATATAAGATACCTTTAAGGCTATTGTTAAAAAAACCTTATTTCATTTTATTATTTTATCCCTTAATAATAATGGTAAAAGTTATTATATTATTATAATCTGTTTAAATAAGGGATATAAGTTTAAAATAACTTAGTTTAAAATGTTTTATATAAGAAATAAAATTAATCTTATTATATTTATATCTTAAAATTAATATTAAAATAGTGTATTCGAAAGATATATTTAAACAATATAAAATATAGTATAAGCTATAATTATTTAAATGAAAATTCCCTTGTATTTTTAGCCATAGGTTATAATAGGTATAACTTATGTATTAAATTAGTTTAATACTTTTATAAATAATAATTGTATAGTTATTAAATGTTACTTTAATAAATTAAACCTTGGAAAAAACTATAAACCTAATATTACTAATTTAAGGATTATTAAATTAAAATATATGATATATATTAATAAGAATTAAAGGGTTAAGTTCGAAAAGATAAATGTATAAGGTGTAAAGGCTATATTATTAAGTTATATTGAAGAATATAATTATATTATTTAAATAATTAATAGAGGATATATGCTTAAAATGTTATATGTTATGTTTTATAAAAATTTTAGCAACTTAAAAGGTACCCCTAATTTTTGTAATATTATATGTTCTTTACTTAAATATATTTAAAGGTATTTTTGTCATAAGATTATTATTAAAAGTTATATTTATAATAAAAATTATAATATAATTAATAAAGATATTATCGATAAGGAAATAAAAGTTATTAAATAAAAGCAAAGCTAATTTAGGAAGAAGAAAGTATTAAATATATATTATTATATAATCCTTATTAATTGTAATAAAATTTTTAAAATATTAATAGTTTATTTTTAAAAAGGGCTAAGGGATATAAGGGATATTATAAGGGATAACTTAGGATATAAATTACCTAATTTCCTTAACAAAGCTAATTAAGCGTTAATAATTTAATAAAATTTTATATGTATAATTAAAAGTATTTTATCCTTTAATTAAAATAATAAAAACTGTTTATGTAAACTTTTCTTATTTATTAAATATTATTAAATATTATTTATTTAAAATAATATAAACCTAATCTTAGTTAAAGTAAGAAAAAGTAATGAATAAGTTAAGTGGCTAAAAGCTATCTTTATTAAAGTATATAAAATCCTTTAAAGAAATATTTTTAAGTTTGTTAATTGTAATATTATTAAATGTGGAAATATTATTAATTCTAAGTAGGTTTTAAAGAAAAAGTTCCTTTTAATTAAAAAACTTAAAAAGTATAAGGCTTATATTATTACTAAAAACTTTGCTTAAAGAAAAGGTATTAATTATAATGAAATAAAGGTAATAATTGCTAAGGCTATTTCTTAGTGGATTTTTATAATATTTGCTATAGCTTAAATATAATATATGGTTTAAGTTAACTTTATTACCGTATATTTAAATGATAACTTAAAAAAGTAAATCTTTATATATTAATTTCCCCTTTTTTAAAAATACTTTAATAAATTCCTTACTAAGGCTAAATAATATAAGTATATAGTAAATAAAATTATTAAATTAATAAACCTGCTATATGGCTTAAAATAGGCTAACATTACTTGGCAAATTAAAGTATATTAGTTTATAAATAAATATAACTTTATTCCCTTAGTTTTAAATGACGTCATTTATATTAATAAGAAGTTAAATATTATTATTACTTTATATGTAAATAATTTCATTTTGTTTAAACTTAATAAGGAAAAGCTTAAGGAAGTTAAATAAGATTTAAATAAGGAAGTTTAGCTTAAGGACTTAAGAAATGTTAATTAATTTTTAAGTATATGGATTATTAAATTAATACTAATAGGTAATGTAAGGATTAATTAAGCGAATTATATTAAAAAAGCGCTAAAGGAATTAAACCTTATTATAAGTAAACCTATTTTTATACCTTTTAATCTTAACTTTTTCCCTAATATTATATAATATATTAATTTAATAATTAAGTAGGAAATATATAAGTATGTATTGTTTGTTAGGTGTTATAATTTCCTAACTTATATCTTTTAATCTAATTTAAGCTTTTTAATATTTACTTAAGCTAAATTTATATCTAATCCCTCTCTTAAATATCTTATCGAAATTAAAAGGGTTAATAGGTATTTAAAAGGGGTAATAAATAAAGAAATTTAATATTGAAAATTAAATAACTTTTATTCCTATTTAAGATTTAATAAGCTTAGCTTATTTAATGCTATAAATATTAACCTAATAGGAGATATTAAGATAGGATGCTTAACTATTAGCGTTATCTTTTTTATATTAAACAAACCAATCCTTTAATTATTTTAACTCTAAATAATTGTTTTTAAAAACTTATTTAAGGTAAAGTTTATTAGCTTAAGCAAATATGTTAGTAATGTTATATGGATTTATAACTTTTTAACTAAATTAGGTGGTATATTTAATAGGCTAATTATAATATTTGAAAATAATATTAAAGCTATAAAATGGGTAAAAAGTATAGTAATAAATAAGAAAAATAAATATATTTGGATTTAATATTTCTATTTGCGATAGGAAATTAAGGCTAGTTATATTAAACTATAATATATACTAAGCGCTAAAAATCTTGCTAATATGTTTATTAAGTTATTAAATAAAAATAATTTTAATTAAGGATATAATCTTCTAAGTTTAGAATTATTTTAATAGTTTATTCATTTATTACCTATTAAATTAAAAAGGGGTATAAGTAAAGAAATTATTATATACTTTTATATAAATTAAATAAAGGAATAAAGGTTAATGCCTTAAATAAGATAAAGTCTTATTTAATTATATTAAAGAAATAAGATTAGTATTAATACTTTAAAGGTAAAGCTTAAGTTATTAGATTAGAACTTAAAATCTTAATCATTCGTTCTATCGTAATTGCTTTTAATAATAAACATTAAAAGCCTAAGATTATTTATAACAAATAATAAATCCTAATAAACATTAAGTTTAAAGTATATTACACAACTTATATATTTAACACAACTAAATCCTTACAAATAAAAGCCATTAAATAACTAATTTAATATAAGGACTATTTTATACATTTAACATTAAAAAATAAACCAAAAGGTTATAAAATATTATCCTTTTTTAACTAAAACAATACATATACACTAATAAAAATTATCTATCCCTAACGCTAACTAGCCTATATAACAATTTACTAACCTTAAGTTATTTTAATCTTAAGTATTAAACATTAATAAATCATTACATATATACCTTACCCCTTAATAATAACAAATTACTAAACACATTTATAAAAATAATTTTATATATCCATTTATTAAAAATATTAAATTTATTCCTTAAACAAATAATAAATGGATTTAAATATTTAATATATATCTATAGCTTTAAAGGTTAAAAGGCATAAATCAAATAAAATACCTACCTAAATATTTAATATAATAAGCTTTTAAAGCAAATAAAATAACTAAAATAATTTATAACATTTATCCTAAATAAATATAAGCAATAAATTAATATAAACATAATAAATTAATTCGTATTATACATAATAAATAATTAATTAAATATATAAACCTTAATATTTTAATATATAATATATTAATAGTTAAATATTTTATAATATAATATAAAAGAAATAAGGCGCTATATTATGTTAGGAACATATAAAATGATAAAACGATAAAATAGTTTTCTTAATAAAATAAAGTAACAGTCATTTTAATAAAAGAACCACTTTATATATAAAATTGCTTCCACCGTTACGAGACTATCTCGCTACGATATTAGCCCTATATATTCCTCTTATAAGGTAGGCTTATACCCCACCTTAAACACCTAACACTTAATATAAGCTACGGCATTATAATAATTATAATTATATTTTATAATAATATTAAAATAAATAAAATTTAAATAGGAAAATATAAAAATATTTAAGAAAATAATATATAAAATATTTTATAATATAAAAAATAAATTATTAATATTATAATATATATTATATAAGCGTATAAAATTTTAAATATTTAAATATATTTATACTATAAAAAAAGATATTATAAAAAAATTAAAAAAATCTTAAATATATAAGGATTTTATATATAAATATATATAAA
This sequence comes from Hypoxylon sp. EC38, assembly GCA_002120335.1. Classification (NCBI taxonomy): domain Eukaryota; kingdom Fungi; phylum Ascomycota; class Sordariomycetes; order Xylariales; family Hypoxylaceae; genus Hypoxylon; species Hypoxylon sp. EC38. Next base: position 471,132 of record KZ111267.1, read on the forward strand.
TAAGCTTTAAAATTATTACTTATATTAATATAATATAAAATAATTACTTATATAAATATAATTTACCTTTTAAAAATTATAAAGGTGTAATATTATTTATTTTTTAAAAAAGATTAAGTTAATTTAAAATTTTCTAAAATTTTATTAAAAACTTTTAAATATTTTTTTAATAATAAAATTATTTTAATATTAATTTTAAAGATTTTTATAACCAACTTATTACTAAATCTTTTATTAATTATAACATTTAACTAAATATTAATTAACTTTAAAATTACCTTAAAAATTTATTAAATAAAATCTTAAACAAATTAATATTAAAAATATTTAATACCTTATTAAGTTTAAGCTTTAATTATTTTATTATTATTAAATTAACTTTATTATATTAATTTAAAAATTCCATTATATTTTATATTAATAACTTTTATAAATATTATTAATTATATATTTATAAATAATTATTTTATTTTATAAAATATTTAAATATTAGTTTTCTTTTTACTTAATTAATTTATAAATTTATAAATTTCTTAATTTTATAAGATATTTATTTATTATTATTACCTTAAATAATAATCCTTTCCATTTAAGATTTTTTTTCTTTTATATAAATTTATATATTATAATATTTTATATAATTAAATAATTAAAATAACCTTATATATATATTAATATAAAAATATATTAATTTTATAAATAAAATTTTTTATTTATTATATAATTAATAAATAAAAGCTTAAGTGTTAATAATGTTGTTATTATTACATAAAAGAATTACATTATATATGTGTAACTTCACTTATTTATACATGGGGCTAATCTTTATTACCGGTAAAATTTAACCGCCTCACACATCGCCTATTATCACGTGGTACTAACAGCCTATAATAAAGATTTAATTTATTATATTAATTATTTCCTTAAAAATTTCCTTAATAAAATATATTTTTTATATAATTTAAAACATATTAACTTATTTTTAATATTATACCTAATTTTTATATTTATTATAATATATAAGCTATTAACATTATATAATAATAAGTGGTATATAAAGCGATTAAATTTTATTAGTAATAAGGATTAGCCTTACATATAAATAAATGAAGTTATATACACATTATAATTCTTTTATATAATAATAATATTATTTTTAATATTTAAGCTTTTATAATATAATTAATTATTATTTTAGCTTTTTTAATATAACTTATATATTATTTTAAAGTTAACTATATTAATAAAAATATTAAATATTAATAAAATTATCTAAAATTTAAAACTATAAATAACTTTATATAAAGATTTATTTAATATTAATAATTTAATCCTATTTAAATTATATTAACCTATATTTATTCTAATATAAAATAATAAAATTAAATTATAATTTTAATTTTTTTTTCTTTATTTAATTATTAATTTATAAATAATAATTTATTAATATTATTAACTTTATTCCCATTTTTATAAAAATGATTTACCATAATTATAATATAAATTTAAAATTTTTATCTAATATTATCTTTAATAATAATCCCTAATTTAATAATATTAAAACTTTTAATATTAAATTTACCTAATATGTAGCTTTATATTTAAAATATTTCAAAATTAATAAAACCATTTTATTAAATTTATATATAATAATTATTAATAAATTAATATATATAAATCCTTTAATTACTTATAAAATATTTTTTAATAATATTAATAATAATTCTCCTAATAATTTTAAATAATTAATTTCATTTCTTTAATAATATAAATATTAATTAACATATTTATATATTTTCTTTAAAAAATTTTAAATTAATATATTTTTTAATTTTTATATTATATATTTAAATTTTAAATAATAATTAATATTATATTTATATAAGCTTTAAAAACTTTTTAATATATAAAAAAGGTATTATTAACCTTTGTTAACCTATATTATTAATATAATATATAAATTAATTCTTAATTTTACATTAATATTATTTCTTATATATCTTTTATTATCCTTTATAAATAAAAAAATTTCTTTTAATTAATATAAATATTTATTATTATTATAATCATTAATAATTCTTTTTTTAAAGTTTTTATTTATTATTACTTTTATATTAATATAATAATTAAAATATATTTCTTTATAATATTATTAATTATATCATTTATAAATAAATATAAGAATATATTTAATATTAAATTCATTTTTTTAAAATATAATAAATATTTAAATTAAATTATAATAAATATATTAATATAATTATAAATTTATTATTTATTTTATTAACATTTAACATATTTAAAAATATTTAATTTATAATATCTTTTATTACATTATAATTTATTAAAATAATAATAAACTTTTTATATAATTAAAATTATATTTTATATAATTAATAAGTTTAAATTAAACATATTATCTTAAATTTTATAATTATATATTTAATCTTTACTTTTATTATTATCTTTAATAAAAATAAAATAAATTATATTTTATTAATAAATATATATTTACCATCCCAAATTATATTTAAATAAAAGATTATTATTTTAAAATCTTACTAGTTAAATATATTAATCTTTAAAAATATAATATTATTATAATCCTAATATATAAACTTTAACAAATTTAATAACTTATTTTAAAAGATTATAAATAATATTCTTTTTAATTCCATTAATTTAAAATTACCTTTTTTAATATATTTATATTTAATTATTATTATTATTATTATTATTAACATTTTTTCTTTTTTTATAAATATTTTTATTTTATATTTTTATAAAGAAACTTTTTTTAATATTAAAAAATATATTTATATAAAAAGATAATTATATTAATATATATATTAAGATTTATTAAAATAATTAACATTTTAATTTCTTTAAAACTTTCACTTAATTTTTAATTATTAAAATCCCTTTATTATTAACATTAAAACTAAATAATAGAATAAATTTGTATCTAAGAAAAACCTTTTTTAAATTTAATATAAATTTAATTTTATTAAATAAACTAAAAAGAGTATTTAAATAATATGTATAATCTTTAAATATATTATTATAAATAATAATATTATTAATATATATCTTTAAAAAATCTTTTAAAAATTTTAACTATTAATTTATAAATATTTATTTAAATATTAATAAATTCTTAAAATTTATAAATATAATTTTAAATTTTTAAAATCTTTTTAATAATATTACTATTATTTAATTAATATATTTATTAATTATTACTAATTAATAAACAAATTATAAAATATTAATAATATTAAAATATTATTTATTAATTTATTATAATATTATATCCTTTTATTATAATAAAAAATAACTATTTAATAATATAAATTTATTAAAAAATCTAAAATTAATAATAACTTAATTTTTATTTTTACCTTTTATTATATATTATATAATAAAATATAAATAATTAAATAATATTAGATATTTTATCTATTTTATTTTATTTTAATTATATAATATATTAAATATTTAATTTAAAAATTTATTATTTTAAATCTTAAAGGGATAAATTTATTTTATTTTAAAATATTTTTATTAATTATTAATAAATTTAATTATTATCTTTTTATTCCTTAATAATTTAATAATTTTTGTATTTTTTTATATTTTATATTTTTTTGTTATCTTAATTAAATTATTATTAAATTCTATATTTTTTATATAATATTTATATTTTATATTTTAATATTATTTCTAATATTTGTTTTGGTTTTAATATATTTAATAATATTATATTAATATTAAACATTTTATAGGTAAAGGAGTTATTATATACTTTTATATAAATTAAATAAAAAAGTAAAGGTTAATACTTTAAATAAGATAAAGTTTTATTTAACTATATTAAAAAAATATATTAGTATTAATATTTTAAAGGTAAAGTTTAAATTATTAAATTAGAACTTAAAATCTTAATTATTCATTTTATTGTAATTGCTTTTAGCTTTCTTTTTATTATAATTTTTTTTATATATTTTTAGAAATTTTATTCTTAAAATATAATATTTTTTAATAATATTATTTATAATAAATTTTATTATTAAATAATTTATTAGGATTATATTGTTATTATAAGTATTTATAATTATTTATATTATATTAACCTTTTCTTAATTTATGGTATAATATTTTTAAATATTAATTTTTCTAATATATTTTAATCTTATTTTATAATAAATTAATATTTTTTTATTTATATTATTTAAAAATACTATTTCTTTTAATATTAATATATTATAAATATTATATATTATATTATAATCTTTAAATATAAATTAAAAATCTTTCCTTATTAATAAATTAATATATTTTATTTTAATAAATATTATTATTTTAAAAAAAGTAATATAATTCATATATAATATTTATTTTTAAATAATATTTTTTAATTTTATAAATTTAATATATATTTTAATATTTAAATAAATTATTATTATTATTAAAATTTTTAAATAATTTAGGATTATATTATATTATTTATAAAATTTACTTTTAAACAATAAATTTAATTTTAAAAAACTATTATATATTTATATTTTTATTTTGATATGTAATAAAATATTTTTTACATTTTATATTATTAAAATATTAATATAAAACTTTATTCTTTTATTTATTATAATTTTATTAAATATACCTTTAATAATTATAGATTTTTTAATTTTTAAAATTTTACAATTTTTTATAAAATTTATAAGTTATTTATAATTAATTATATAATTTAATATATTTAAATTAATATAAATAATTAATTTTTAATATAAATATTAATAATATTAATTTTTAAGAGCAATACTAAACGGGCTGTATGGTACTCACTTTTGCGCCGGGCTGTAGGCAGAATTTAAAAAGCGGGGCTAGAACTTCGCACCTAAATAATTTCGCGAGTATTAGTCGTGACGTTATATAGTTTGGATAGGAAGATAGCTAACTTAAATGCGCATATTTTGGTTCAGGTTGCATTTTGGTACGATGTTTATAGCCATAGTTATTTGGGATTGAATCTAAGGGGTCTTTCGGGGAGGTCACGTGGCATCCCCTTGGCATACCTAATAGGGCTCATAACCACTAAAGGAGGTGCTATACAAGAGCCCTAAGAGCCCTGGAGCCCTTGGAAGCTCCTATTGCTAAAAGGTAGCTAAGAGGAGTGTTACGTGACCACCTAAAAGGAGCTCACGACTTTAACCTTCCATAACTTATTTTATAGATATCGTATAAAAGTGTAACCTGAACCAAAATGTGCGCAATTAAGATATCTATCTTCCTATCCAGATTATATGACGTCACGACTAATACTCGCGAAGTTATTCAGGTGCGAAGCTAGATAGCGTTTTGATAGTGTAAGGCGGTGAGCGTACAGCGCGGCGGACTTTTCAGTACCATACAGCCCGTTTAGTATTGCTCATTTTTAAATATAAATATTTCTTTAAATAATATTTTTTAAAAATTTCCTTTAATATAATATTAATAAGTTTAATATTATTTATATTAAAACCTTATTTATATTTAATATATCTTTTTTATATCTTTATTATTAAATACTTTATTAAAAAAATATTAAAAATTACTTTTTATATTTTAAAAAGGTATTTATTTTAAATTTTTTATATAAATAATTTTTTATAATTTAAACTTTATATATATATATATATATATATTTATTAATTTAAAAATATACTTTTTTATTTTAATTATAAATTTTATATTTAATAATTTAAATAAAATATAATTATTAATATAAATATATTTAAAATAATTTACTTATAATGTTATGGCTTATATTAAAATTTAAATGTTTAAGATAAAGTATAAGCTTAAACCTATATACCTTATAAATTTTATATATAAATAAATATTACACATTATATTATAAATCTTTTCCTCTTTTTTTTAGCTTAAAATATACAAATTAACCTTATTAATTAAAACTAAGCCTTTAACCTTTTTAACAATATATTACATTATTTAAGTTTTAAAAACTTTATATTTTTAATAAATCTTTTTTTATTATTTACTTAAATTATTTTTATATTTAAATTTAACTTATTATATTTTAGCTTTATAAAATAATTATTAAAATCACAATCACATAACCTATTACTTAACACTAAAATTTAATAACTTTATAACTTTATATTTAAAAACACTTTATACTTTAATAAATATATATTATAAAGTAATTAATTATAATAATATTTATAAGAAAAGTTATATAATATTTAATTTTTATTAAATAATTAATAAACCTTATTTATTTAATAATAATAAGAATTATATTTTAATTATTTTAAATTTATTTTACAATTATTTATTAAGAAATAATTATCTTATATTAACTTTATTTTTTATTTACTTTATTTTTATTATATTATTTAAAAAATATTTTATCTTTTAAATAATTATTACTTTTAACTTTTCCTTTAATTAATTAATATTAATAATATTAAATAAATTATTAACTATTTTAATTATTATATTTACTTTTATTATAATTAAAGTTTTTATTTTTATATTTATTATTAATATATTTAAATTTATTATTATTATCATTATAATTATTATTTTTTAAATATAAAATAATAAAAATTAATTTATTTAAAAATATTATTATATATGTGGGCAAAGGAGTTATTGTACGCTTTCATATAAACTAAATAAAGGAGTAAAGGTTAATGCCTTAGATAAGACGAAGTCTTGTTTAACTGTATTAAAGAGATAGATTAGTATTAATACCTTAGAGGTAAAGCTTAGGTTATAGATTTAAACTTAGAATTTTAATCATTCGTTTTATCGTAATTGCTCTTAATATAGTTAATAATTAAAGCTTTTATTTTTATTATAATTATTATTATTTTTATTTTTAATAATAATAAAATTAATAGTTATTATTATTTTTATTATTAACTTATATATTATTATTATTATTTTAATTATATTAAAAATGTAGATAATTTATACCACGTAATAATAAGTGGTGTATAAGGTGGTAAAATTTTATTGGTAATAAAGATTAACCTTACATATAAATAAGTAAAGTTATATATATATATTATAATTTTTTTACATAATAATAACAACATTTTTAACACTTAAACTTTTTAAAAGTTTATAATACATTTTTAACTTTATAAGGTTATAATTATTTTATTATTTTAAATGAAAAAATTTATATTAAATTTTATTATAAATTTTAATATAAAAAATAAAATCATTAATAACTATAATTATTATAAAAGGTATAATAAAAGTTTATAAGTTAAAATTAAAATAATTATAAATATAGTTTATATATTAAATTATTTTATTTATATAAGTAAAGCAGTTATTATATGTTTTTATATAAATTAAATAAAGGAATAAAGGTTAATAATTTAAATAAAATAAAATTTTATTTAATTGTATTAAAAAATAGATTAATATTAATAGTTTAATGATAAAGCTTAGGTTATTAAATTAAAACTTAAAATCTTAATTATTTATTTTATTATAATTATATTTCATTAATTTATAAAAAATAATAATTATAAATTAAATTTATTACTTAAGTGTAAAAGTTAATATTTTATAATATTATTTTCTTATCTCGTTTAATTTTAAAAAAATTAAAAATTATTTTACTTTTAAAAATTTTAAACTTAACAAATAATTAAGTTAAATAGTAATTTAAGTTATCCTTTATTAATATTTTTTTAATTTAAATTATTTATCATTTTATAATATTTTTTATAATAAAATTTATTAAAATAAGTTTTAATAATTTCTTTATATACATTATTAATTATTATATTATTAACTTCATTAATAAAAATATAAATATTATATTAAATTATTATAATCTTATATATTTGTTTATATTTATTTATTTTGTTAATTATAATATTATTTAATACAAATAAGCTAATTTATTTTAACTTTTAATTATTAAAATTATTTTTTTAAATGGTAATAATATATTAAATATACTAATTAGAACATTAATTATTAATAATATTAGTTATTATTATATTTATTATAATTTAAATAAAAAAGTTAAGGGTAATTATTAAGTCATGGTTAAATAATTTTATTTAGGTAATTATGTTAATATTATTATTAATATAATCCTATTTATATTAATTAATATAATATAATTTATTTATAAGGGTATTAATATATACTTAAAAGTTTACCATATAATTTAAATTTATTATATTAGCTTTTAAAATTAATAATATTATAATTAATATATATAAATAATATTTATTATAATAATATTAAAGTAAATACAAATTTTAAAAGTAAATACTTTTAAAACTATTATTAAAATTCTTAAAAAATTTAATATAAGCTTTTTTATAATATGTTAATCTAAATTAAATTTATTTTAATAATATCTTTAATAATTAAATATATAAGGTTTATATTTACTTTAATATTATGGTATTAAATATTATTTATATTTATTTTAATATTATTATAATAAATATTATTTATATTCTTTAATAAAAAAATAATAGATTTTATTTAAATAAATTTTAATTAATATATTAAATATAAAATATTTATTAGTGATATAAATAGGGTTAATTAGGATATTATAACTTTTAATATTAATTTAAATATATATTTAAATAATTAAAGGGGTAATTTAATAGTTAAACCTTTTTATAATAATAAATTTTTAATTAAGTTATTATATATTAATAATATTTCTTTAAAAATTAACTATATAAATTTTAAAAATATAGTTTTTATTATTAATAGAGAAAATATTATTAAAGCTTATAATATTATTATTAATTACATTTTAATAATTAATATTATAATATTAGGTTTTAATAATATTATTAAAACATAATTTAATATTTAAAATAAATTTAATATTAATTAAATTATATATAATAGCTTTAGTTTTAAATTTAAAATAACCTAGGATTTTTGATAAGGTATATTATAAATTTAATTAAAAAGATTAATAATTTATTTAAAAATATTATAAAATTTTATAATGTTAATAACTTATTAAATTTTATATAATAACTTAAGTTTTAATGAATTCCTTATATATTATATTTAACTTATTATTAATAATAAATATAAGTTTTAAAAAGTTTTTATATATATTAAAATTTAAATAATATTCATTATTAATAATTTTAATATATATTTTAGGTTTAAATATTAATTAATAAATATTATTATTTTAAATATTCTTTCCTCTTTTAAGAATATTTATATATTAAAAAAAATTAAATAATAACTATAAAAATGATAATAATTATATAAGAAAATATGTAAAAGTTAATAATAAAAAAATTTAAACAATTCTTTAATAATTAACATATTTATTAATTGGAAAATATAAATAAATAATAATTAAATTTATAAATATATATTTTATATTATATAAGAAAATAATAATTTATTAAAAAACTTTAAAATGTTAAGAAATTATTTTCCATTTTTTAAATTTATGGATATAGGATATTATAAAAATTTAATTAAAAAATAAATAAGGTTTTAAAAGAATAAAAATTAGTATATTTAACTTAAAAAATAAATTAATTAATTATGAAATATTATAGTATACTTTTATAAATATTAGTAAATTATAAATTTTAAATATAAAAATATTAAAAGTAATTATGATAGGATGAATGATTAAGATTTTAAGTTTTAATCTAATAATTTAAACTTTATTTTTAAGATATTAATATTAATCTATTTCTTTGATATAGTTAGATAAGATTTTGTTTTATTTAAGGTATTAATTTATACTTTTTTATTAATTTATATGAAAGTGTATAATAACTCCTTTACTTATAAATATTAAGAAAATTATAAAATATTTTACTTATAAATAACTTAATATATTAAAAGTATTAGGTTATTTTAATTAACTATTAACAAATAACTAAGTTAAATAGGTAATTTTAAAAAAATAAAAAGGTAATATTAAAATATTATTTCTTAAAATAGAAATTATCTTAATTATTTTATCATAAATAAAAATGGTATTAAATATTAAGGTTTATTTAAATTAAATATAAAATAAATTATAACATTAAAAATAAAATTAAGTTATATAAAACTAAATTATAATTAATATAGGTTAGGTTTATAACTATTTTATACCTATTAATAAATAACTTAATACTTATTATTTATTAATAATATTAACTTAATTATTTAAATAAAGTTGTTTAGTTATAATTTAATAATTAATTTTTAATTTTTTAATTAAACTATAATAAATATAATAGTAATTAATATTATTAATAATTAATACTTTAATTAATATGCTTTGTGTATTATTATTATTTAGAAAAATAATCTTAATAATTAAAAACTAAAGTAAATTAGCTTATTTATATTAAATGAAATTATAATTAATTATTATTTATTAAAAAATTATTTAAATTTTTTATTATTAAAATTTATTTATTTTCTTATATAATTATTATTTAAATTTTTTAATTATATCTAAATATTATTTAAAATAGAAATAATATTTTAAATAATAATATTTATAAATTAATATTTAAATTTAAAATATATATTGAAATTATTAGTAATAAATATTATTTAAATTTTAATATATATATATATATTAAAAACTTATATTAATTATTAATAATAAGTTAAATAAAATATATAAGGAATTTATTAAAATTAAAAATATTATATAAAGCTTAATAAATTATTAATATTATTAAATTTTATAATTTTTTTTAAATAAGTAAAAGTTTAAGTGTTATTATTATTACATAAAAGAATTATAATATGTATGTAACTTTACTTATTTATATGTGGGGTTAAATTTTATTAACAATAAAATTTAATTGCTTTATATACCACTTATTATTATATGGTGTTAATTACTTATAATATTTTTATAATATTATTTTTATTATAGTAGCCTTTATTTTATTATAATTTAAATCTTTATGTTAAGTAAATTTTTTTACTATAATTTTTCCTTTGTATTTTTTAAGTATATTATTAAATTAATATTTTGTCTTTAAAATTTATTTTAAATTAATAAAATAATTATAAATAACTTTAAACTTATATATAAATTTAAATGTATTATATTTTAAATTAATATAAATTTTATTATTAATAATTTTTAATTATATTTTTAAAATTAACTAATACCTTTTTTAATAATGGTTTATATATATTAGTTTTATATAACTAATATTATTTAATAAAATTAAAAATATATTTTAAATTTTTAAAATTAATTATCTTTTTTATAAATTTAATTTTATAAAATAAATTATTTATTAAATAAATATTAAAAATATTATTTATTAAATAAATATTAAAAATATTATCTTTTAATCTTACATATATATTTTTTAACCTTTTACCTTTTTAAGTGATAAATATTAATACATTATATATATTATTTAAATTATTAAAAGCTTTATATATATAGATTTTAGGTTTTTTTTAAATAATTTTATCTTTATGGTTTATTTTCTTTTTTATCTTTAATAAAGTTTTTTTTAATAATATTATTATTTTTATTTTATATATTAATTTTTATGGCTTTTTATATTATAAATATTTTTAAATAAGTTTTAATAAAGATTTAATAATATTTTATATATTAAAAGTATTATTTATATTTTTTATATATTTTTAAAAAATAATATATGGTATTTATAAATATTATCCTTTATTTATTAATTAAATAAGAAAGTTATATATATTTATATAGCTTAGAAATAAAGCTTTAAGTTTATAAACATTAAATCTTTTTAATTTAATTTAATATATTTCTTTAATAAAAATAATATATTAACTTTTTAAAATATATAATTGTTTATTATTTAGCTTATTTTTTTATTTTAATTTAAAATTATTTTAATAATATTTATATAATATTATTTCCTTTATTATAAAAATATCAGTTTAATTAATTATATTTGAAATATTTTTTAATATATTATTTTAAAAATATAAAAATATTTTTATAATTATTTATATAATTTTACTTTTATATTTAAAAAACTAAATTTTTCTTTTAAAAATTTTATTTTAATATTAGTTATATAATATAAAAATAATTAATTTTATACCTTTTTTATTATATATTAATTTGATTTTATTTATTTTAAATTTATAGTTATTATTAAATTAAAAAATTCTTAAATATTTTTTAAAATTATTAAGTTAAGTAGGTAAAGTTTTAAAAGTCTTATAAATATAAATTATATAAATAATTAAAGTATTAAATATTTTATTTTTAAATTTATAACTTTTAAAGGTTTAATATTTATCATTATTATTAATTATTAAATTTAAATATTAATAATTTTTTATTAATATAAGTTTTATTTTATTAAGATTATATTATATAATATTATTTATATATTATTTTTATTTTTTAAGGATTTTTTAAAGATATTTTTTTAATTTTTATATAATTATATATAAAATAAAAAAGATTTATTAAAAGGGAAATATTTAAATTAATATTAAAAGTTTAAGTATTAAAAATATTATTATTATTACATAAAAGAATTATAATATATATATATAATTCTAGCTATTTATACATAAGGCTAATCCCTATTACTAATAAAATTTAACCGCCTTATATACCACCTATTATTATATAATGTTAATAGCTTATAAATATTAATAATATATTATATGGTTTATTTTAATCTTTTTATATTAAGGTAATAAAATTATTTATATTAAAAAATAAGTTTATTTTTTATTTTTTTAATTAGTTTTTTAAATAATAAGATAAAAAACTTAATTAAAAGTGATTTAATTTTTATAACTTTTTATAATATTATCCTTAATATATAATTTTATTAAATAACCTTTATTATAAGTTTAAGCTTTTTATATTTATATAAGAAAAAGTTTTATTTATAAATATTAATAAATATTATAATAATATTATCTAATTTATAATCTTTATTATTTTTAAAATATTTTTTAACCTTATAAAATATTTTTCCTAAGAAAATTTTTAAAAGGAAGTTTTTAATATATAAATAATATAATAATATAATTAAATTATATTATTTATTATTATTAATTAAATTAAATTATATTATTTATTATTATTAATTAAATTAAATTATACTATATTTATTATTATAATTTTAATAAGCTTATTTCTTATATTAACTATATATCTTTTTAAAAATTTTATTATAATATTTTTAATAAGGTTTTTTTATTATTAATAATATATATATTTATTTTTATATTTATTAAAAATAAGTTATATATATATATATATATATTTAAATAAATTATATATATTAATTACTTCCTATATTTAAATAATAATATATAATAATTTATATAATTTTAATATTACTTAAAATATTTAAAAATTTAAATCGATTTTATATTATTTCACTTAATATAATTAAATTAAATATACTAAATTAATATTATTTATTGTTATTAAATATACCCTTTTCTTAACCATATATTATAAAACTTTTTAAAATAATATAAAATTAATACTAATATTTTAATATTATATAATATAACCTAATATTAAAATTTATAATTATATTTTATTTAAATGATTATTTAAATAAAATTTTTAAATATATTTACATTTATTATACTTATAATATAAAAATATTTTCTTAAGATTTTAATTAAATAATTTTATAAATTATTTAAGCTTTTTATTAAGTTAATCTTTATTATTATATTATATATTATATAATATGTTACTTAATTAATTATTATAGGTTTTATTAACTTTAGCTTTAAATTTATTAATAAAATTATTAATAATCTTTATAATAATAAATTTTTATTTTCTTATTATTTTTTATATAATATTTATTTATTTCTTTATTTTATTTTTATAATTTATTAAAAATATTATAATTTATTATTTTTTATCAAGTTTTATTTTAAACTTACAAACTTTTATATAATAAGCTATTATTATAAGTTATATTTAATTAGGTTTTTTTATTATATTTATATTTAAATAAGATATTTTATAAATTTTATTAATAAGCCTTACTAATTAAGATATAAGTTTTATTAAAAAGTTTTAATATCTTTATTCCCTTTTTTATTTTATTTATAAAATTTAAAGAAGCTTATTTATATATATATATAATTGCTTTAATAATCTTTAATTTATTAAACTTAATAAGCTTTTTCCTTTTAATATAATTTATTTCTTTCAAAAAAAGTATAAAGACTTTTTAATAAATATATTAGTTACTTTAAACTTTTAAGTAATTTTCTTTATTAAAATTGAAATTAAAATGCTTTTAAATTAACTTATATTTTTTAAATTTAAATTTATATTTATACTTATTCTTTTTATATTTAACTAAAGTATATTTTTTATATTAGTAATAATTAAACTTTAAGTTAAAATTAAAATAAGAATTAAAATTTAAGATATTTAAATTATTATTATTATTATTATTATTATTATTATTATTATTATTATTATTATTATTATTATTATTATTATTATTATTATTATTATTATTATTATTAT
>KZ111268.1:3370-74019 GCA_002120335.1 Hypoxylon sp. EC38
CTTTTAAAATAATATTTATATAAAATCTTTTTATTATTATTACATTTATTAATATTAAATTATATATATTAAACCTTAATTTATTTATTTTCTTATATTAAAAATTAAAAAATTTATAATCCTTATTTAAATAATATTATATATATTTATAAATTTAAATAAGTTAAAAATTAAAGGTATTTTATTATTAATTAAATTAATTAATTTATAATTATTTATTATAATATTTTATAAAAAGAAATGCCTTTTAATTTTAAATATAATAAAAACTTTATAAGCAATATAATTTTAAATAATTTACTTTATAAGCTTTAATTTTTTAAATATAAATATAAATTAATTAATATTATAATTATACTTTCTAATTATTTTTTCTTTTTAAATTTTTATTAATTAGTTTTACTTTTCATTTATAAATATTAATTTTAACGTTAAGCTAATTTTAAACAAATATTTAATAAATTATTTAATCTTTTTATAATATTTAATATTTAATAATTTAATTAATTAATTTATATTAAATATAGTTATATATTAATAATATATATATTCCTTTAAAAACTATTTATATTATTTATTACCTTTCTTTTAATATAAATATTTAATTTTACATTATAATTTATTACTTTAAACAAATTTATTAATAATTTTATTAAATCTTATATTTATTTTATTTGTTTAAATTATAATAAAGTATATTTTATATTTTTTTAAAAAAAGTTAATATTTTATAAATAAAGTTAAATATTTTATATTAAAATTTATTAATTTAAAATAAGTATTAATTATTTTAATTAATTAGCTTAAATTATTAATTAAAACTAAATATTAATTTAAGCTAAAAAGAAATATATTTTTATTACTTTTAAAAATATTTTAATAATTAATACTTATTTTAAAATAATAAACTTTTATATTTTTTAATATTTATTTAAATTTTAAAAACTAAATAAAAGGTAAAATATTTAACGCTTTTATTTTTATTAATATCTTATAATATCTTTTCTATATTTAAATAAATATATTATTATATAAAAAAATTAAATTGTTTTTAAATATTATAATTATAACTTTTAAGTTATATTATTATTAATATTTAATTTAAATAATATAATATATATAATTTTTTAATTAATATTTTTTAATAATTAAAAATTACTTTTTATATAATTTATAATTTATTAAAGTTATTTTATAAAAGGTTAATAATTTAATAAATTTTAAAGGCTTAAGTAACTTAATTATTAAAAAAATCTTTAATATATTAAATATATTATTTAATATAATATTTAATATTAATTAAAATAAAAAGCTATTAAGTTATTAATTATATTGTTTAATTTTTTAAGTAATTATAAAATTAATGAATTATATAATATAATTAATATAATAAATATTCATTAAAAATTATAAGTTTTATTTATATTTTATTTTATTTTATTATCTTAACTAGAAGCTTTTTATATTAAAACTTAATTTGAAAATTATGGTATAAAATTAATAAAATAATTAATAAAAGAAAATAAAAAAAACCTTTAATCTTTATAAAATTATCTATTTACTAATTTTAATGGTATAAAAATAAAATAAATATTGCTAAATAGTGTATTTAAATCTATATATTTTAGCTTTAAATATATAATCGTAACTTTTTTAAAAGGTAAGATATTTTACTTTAAAATGATATAGTTAATTTAAATATTTTAAAAAGCTTTAAGCTATTAAAGCTATTAAAGCTTTAAGCTATTATAGTTACTAAATCTTTTAAATGAATAATATTTAATAATTTTATTAATTTTTAATATAAAAAATTAAAAGAATTATAATTAAATAAAGAATTAAATTTTAATTTAATTAATAAAGGGTATACGTAATTAATATTTATATTTAAAAAGATATTAAAGATTTAAAAAAAAATTTAAATTTAAGAAGTATATAATT
This sequence comes from Hypoxylon sp. EC38, assembly GCA_002120335.1. Lineage (NCBI taxonomy): Eukaryota > Fungi > Ascomycota > Sordariomycetes > Xylariales > Hypoxylaceae > Hypoxylon > Hypoxylon sp. EC38. Next base: position 5,312 of record KZ111268.1, read on the forward strand.
ATAATTATGTAGAAATTTTATCACGTAATTATAATAGCGTAGTAGTAAAAATTGTAAAATTAAATATAAAAGCTTAAGTTTAAATCCTATGTAAAATAAAAATTAAAAAAAATTATTAATTATATAAAAAAGTAAATAAGAAAATAAATAGAAAAATAAATATAAAGTAAATTAAAAAATAAAAATAAAAATAAATATATAAATAAAAGTAATACTTAAAAATAAATAGAAAAACGCATTAAAGTAATGCGAAAAATAAGTAAATAAATAAATTAATAAATATAAAAAGTATTATTAAAAATAAGTATTTATTTAAAAAAAAATAAAAAAAACTTAAATAAAATTTAAATAAATTTAAAAAATAAAATAAAAGAAAACTTTAAAAAAGTATTTAAAAAATAAATAATTAAAAGTTATAAATTTTTTAAAGGAAAATAAATCCTTTTTTTCTTTTTTCTTTTTTTTCTTTTAATTATTTAAATTTAAAACGTAACTTAATAACTTTTTAAGCTTTAGGTTTAAAATTTATTAAATTAATTAATTATTTATTATTATTAAGCTTTATTTATTTAATTTATTATTTTTTAAAAAGGACTTTTTTGCTAAAGGTTAGGATATTATGTTTTTTTCCCTTTTTTTTAAGTTTTGTTTTAGTTTTTTACCTTTATTTTTAACTTTTTATAAATTATAAAAATTTAAAATATATTTTAAAAACGTAACGATAATTTTATATTAATTTTAATTAATTAAATCTTTAATATATTTGTTAATATATTTTTAATTCTTTTTATTAATTATTAAAATTAAAGTTAACTTTATAAAATTAATTCGTTTATTAAATTATTTCTAATTAAAATATTATTAAATTTTATAGTTTTTTAAATATTAAATTAAATAATAATATTAAAATATAAAGTTATATATATTTAAATATTTAATATATTTAAATAATTTATTTAAGATTTTTATTATTAATTAAGTTAAAGTATTAATTATTTTAAAAGTTAATTAAATAGTTAATTCTTTTTATAAAAAAGGTTTAAAATTTTAAAACAAATTTATATTTAAAAAATTAAATAAAATATTAATATTAATTTTAACTTATAATTATTATATAATTATAATAATATTTAATCTTTTAATTAATTAAATAATATAAATTATTAAAAAAATATTATTTTTAAAGTATTTTATTCTATAGTATATTTATAAAGTTATAAATATAATTAAAATTAAAATATATAAAATTATCGGTACTATGGTACGTGGCTATACGTGGCTAATTAAATAATCGTGTATAAGCTTATATACCTTACACTCGTGGTATTTAAAAGTGCTTTTACCTTAGCTAAATCTTCCCTTCTTTATACTAAATATAACCTTTTTTACCACACCTACATTAACTGTTATATAGCACACCTCTTTTCTATTAAGCTATTAATAAACCTTGTTTATTTAATAAAAATTAATTTTAAAAAATTTTAAGTTTTTTTAACATTTTTTTAAAATATGTTATTAATTTTATTAATTTTTATTGATTTTATTATTTTTATATTAAATTTTATATTAAGTTTTAATATTAAAAACTATAATTTTTAAACCTTTTTTTAAAAGGTTTTAAAAAATTACGGCCTTATTCCTTACTTAAGCTTAGTTTTAGAAAATATTTTAAAACCTTTAAAAAAAGGTTTAAAAATTTTTCCTTATAAAAAGCTAATTATAAATATTTTAAATTTTGTCTTTAATTTTAATAATAAAAGGAAATAAAAATAAAGTAAATAAAAAATGTAAAAGTATTTTTATTTTAACACTTTTTAATTTTTTATTCACTTATTTTATAATAATTAATTTAATAAGTTATTATTTATTATTCTTTTTTTATTTAACTTTATATAAAATTTAAAGTTAAACTTTTACTTTTATTTTTTAAAAACTTTTTAATAGAAAATTATTAATTATATATATTTTAAATTATTTAAATAAAAAACTAATTAAAATATTAAAAATTTAATAATTATAATATTATAAAGTTAATAAGTTTTAATATAAAAATCTTTATTAAATATTTTAATTTTCTAATTATTATATAATAAAGAAAAAATAAAAATATTTAAAAAATATTTTTATATTAAAACTTATTAAATTTATAATATTATAACTTATAATATTTATATTAAAAGTATATATTAAAAAGGTTTTTATTATTATTAATTATATTTTGTTTATTTTATATTATTTAAGTTATTTATATTATTTCTTTTTATAAAGTAATTAAATATTAAAAATAATATATTAGAAAAACGTATAATTTAATACTATTTTTTAAATTTATAAAACCTTATATTTTATAATATTTAATTATTTCCTTTTTAATATATAATTTTTAATTTTATTTATATATATAATATCTTAGTTATTTTTAATCTTAATAACTTTAAAAATTAAAATTAAATAAAAGAATAACTTAAATAAATTTTATATATTTTACTATAATTTAATACTTATATTTAGTAAAGTTATATTAGTTTAAAGTTAAGAAAATAATATATAAAATTAGCGTTAAATATTTTTTTTCGAGTTATTATAAATTATTATAATATATTATAAAAATATTTAAGGTTAATATTATAAGCTATTTTAATAAGGTTAATTATTATAGTATATTATAATAATATTTAATATTAAATTATTACCTTTAAGCAACTTTTTATTTAATGCTTAAGATTAGTTTTATAAATTATAAAATATTTATTTTAAATATTTTATTTAATATTATTATTATAACGAAGTAATTTTCATTAATAAGTTCTTTATAATATAATAAATATTTTAATATTATTTATATTATTATATAATATATATTAATTAAATTATTATAAATTATTTAAGTATAATTATCGCGGTATAGTTAGGGTTAGTATTACGGATCATCGTATAGGCCCGCTACCACACAAAAATGGTCATCCTATTACCGCGATGACCTTGGAATAGTGGCTAGGGTATAACCTTTTGTAAACTTAAGGTATAATAGCCCTTGTAAAACTCGGGTATAACCCTTCGTAAACTTAAGGTATAATAGCCCTCGTAAAACTCGGGTACTACCATTGGTAATGGCTCGTTATTATTGTTTGCTTTTATTTCGTCCGTGGCATAACAACGCGACTAAGCCGGTAAAGCTTCTTAAGGTTTTCACGACAACATTCCTTTATCAAAGCTGTTTCATCACACTTGTTATATCTTTTACGACACATTTTACTTTTACTACGTTGCTTATCACATTTTTAATACTACTGCTAGGCTTACAGATCGAGATAGTCAACTTTATATAAACATAAGATTTACCAACAGCAATTTCTATATATCTATAACGACAGTGGTTAATATTCCAACATCCGCCAAACTACCAAATCTTTTTATACAACACTAACAGCAAAATGTAATTCACAAAGATCGTTTATCCGCAACGTGCTATGTCCGGCCATGAATCATTCATTCGACGAAGGAGGGCAAACTCTTGCTACAGGTCCAAGTCAAATTTCTCCTTATGCGGAGGCCGAGGTTGAAGATGGTGGAGCTGCGGTTCCGTTGGGGGCGCCACCAGGACCGCCGGCTCCAGAGTTGGGGTTCGCGACACCTCCTTCCTTGTAGTAGAAGGCAGCGGGCGTGATGGATTGAGACTGAGTAGCGTTGATGCCGAAGGCGATCCAAGCGAAGAGGCCGTCTGTGACATCGTTGCCAAGGAGCGTGTATTCGAAGAACGGGTCGACGCCGTCGGTGGCGGTCTCCTCTGATAGGATTCCGTCGTCAGCGTTCAAAGTAAGCTCCTGCGTATTGGTGTTGTAGGGCGCGGTGAGCTCGACGGCATTGATCAGATCTTGGTCGAAGAAGGCTTGACCGACGTGGCTGGCGCTGACATTGTTGCCCAGTGTTGAGTTTGCGAGCAAAACGGCATTCTGGTGAACCATGATGTGGATATGAGTCGCACGGCTCGTGTAGTGACCTGGGAATATGCTTTCGAACTGGGCCACACCGTCTGAATCGGTCTTCTGAATACCGCGAAGCCAGGTATTGTTGATGTTGGTCTCGTCTGAGGAATCCCCGTTACCACTTGCGACAATACCGCCATACACGCCCGTGGCGTTGCAGTGCCACATCTCAAGGTACACGTCCGTGACGGGTTCGCAGGTGTTGACGTCGATGACCTGATAGTCGAGAATCGTATCGACACCGGCCTGGTCCTCGATGATGTTTTCTCGGACATATTCGCCGCCGACATCTTTATACTGTCGTTAGTACCTATTAATACACGTTACTAGGCCAGGGATGATTTACAGTAAGGGCCCTGAGTGACCTCGGGCGTTAGAATGCATGAATTGTAACCGGCAAAAAGAGTAGCGGCGTCGGTGTTAGGAGTGTAACCAAGACCGGTGGCGTTATGATTGGTAGCCAGGACGGAATCAAGGTCGCGCTTCTTGTTCAGTCCCCCTAAAGTCTGTTTAGTATTTTGAAAAGACGTAGATTTATGTTCCAAGACTTACTCTTCTCCCTTGCCTTCTCAAGGAGGGCTGCCCGACGTTCAATGTTGCGCTTCTCTACGCCTCGCGCTTTGAGCTGGGCAGCACAATGTCCGAGATTGGAGCGCTTGACAGAGCTGAGGAACTCGCGACGCTCCTTGATCTCGTGAGAGATATCATGACCAGGATGAGCGACGGCGGAGCTGGCGAGGAGCACCAAACCGGACACGACAGAGCTAGTGAATCGCATTTTGCTAGTCAACTTGTGATCGATGAATGAACAATATACTTTGAAACGAAGGGAGTAGAACTAGAATGGTTCTTGTATAATATGAAAGAGTGCAAGCTGTTGGTGCTTATGCTGTGTTAGAACTGAAGAAACTCGACGCCATCGTCAAGCTATTATATACTGCGATATCTCTCTCATCCAGATCCTCACGCCACAGGTCGTAATCATAATCATAATACTCAATTCTCTCCTTCCGGCATCTTCAACAGCCAGTGGGTCAAGGTTCATCATCTTAAACTCTTGGCAGTCGAGGATTACGTGTGCAAATAGGATTGATACTACTGGCCAGTTCTATTGATACAAGGGTGCAATGCACACGAAGTCGATCGAATCTGTGTCGATCGCAGCCCACTCGAGGGCTGCGATGTCCCTAAACAGGAACCTGGCCGTGATAGGACCGGTATTCGTAGTCCTTGCAACCCCAGACCTAGCAACTAGGCTGAGGGACCCCGTCATGTTCAAAACAACTGCCGCTTGGCCTCCGCCAATGATATTTTTTGCATATCTAAGCCATTCCCCAATGACAAGTCAACTACTGCGTAAAACGGACCATGAACCTAGTGAAGGATACGTAAGCTGTCGAAATCCACATGAATCTCCCAAGCTTTGAGTTATCCCAGTTATAGTACGTACTGATAATGAAACGAGCTATTGCGGATTTTGCGATTGAAATGCATAGGTGGGTATCTTTCCGCGATGTGGGGATTTAGACGCGCGTAAGCACCCCCTTTTGAGCGTCGTCACGCCAATTAGTTTCTTCATTTCTCAAGCTATAATATTAACATCAAACAAAACTTTCATTTCTAATCTTAGCCGTTAAACAGCATAGGGCGTAGCCAGCCTTGGCACTAGAACACATTTCAGCTCGATTGTTAGGTAGACTTATTCACCAAATATATTAGAAAATTAAGAATCCCAAGAGTTCACCTTGCAATTCACATTTCGAGGTCACTAACATACCACATATCAATATGATATCATAAGAGTCGACTACATAATCACAGATAAAAAAACAGACAATGTTACTCTACACAAGAAATCCACTTTGGACAACCGCTAATACAACAAAGAGGACATTTAGTAAGAACTAAGCTTAGGGATAAAGACAACAATGCTTGATTCCAACTAAAGAAATGTTTTGCTTTCAGGCCAAACAACTCTACACTAACATATATAGATTTATTTGCATATATAGATTTATCCAATGCCAATACCCATGTATCCATTTGCCTGTTAACTATAGATACGTAGGTACGTTTCTACTACTTTCGGTAACATTGCTGTTTTTGCCGTCAATTCGATTCATCACTCGGAAACGTAGAATTTAGAAACCATGTTCGTACGTATATCTACCTAATCTTTCGAGAAAGGGCTAATTCCGGGAATAGAGAAATACTGGCGTAAATTCCGGGCCGCAGGTTTTAGGTACTCCCCCTACGGCCCGAAGAATATCTCGTAGGCACATTAAACCTCTTAACCTGTAAGCGACACCAATTGTTGTCATGGAAACGTCATACTGGACCAATACTAAAGTGCATTGTGAAGATTAGCTTTGAAAGAATCCGAAAAGATCAGGAAATACTTCGAGTACTATAAGGATAATTACAAATTCGATGTCCCCATCGCCCACGGTAAGCATGGTGTTGTTGTTGCGGTTACGCAGTTTCAGAGATATGCGCCCCCAAGTTCAGAAATCTCTTTTGCGATTAAGAGAGCATATGATGGGAGCGGGAACGCTGTCCAGATATTGGAGAATGAGATCGAGTGGCTACGAGTAGGTGCTCCTAACCAGACAGGGATCGTATTTATGTTAACCTTCCTCTCAAGCGATTACGTGGTGCGCCACACGTTGTACAAATGTTAGACCTCGACCCGAATCCGTTCGATGGGTTGGGCCGACCGACACTCGCAATCGAATACGTTGAGAACGGCACTTTGACGGATTTCATCAGAAGATGCGCGAGACGGGGCGGCCAAATACCCAATCGAGTTTTATGGGCATTCTTCGCGTGTCGTAAGTATATAAAACCGTCTATCGTCTAGCTCTTCTGCTAATCTTTGACGTGCGTCTCGTATTAAGTTACGAGAGTATGCGTAGCTATGGCATGGCCGGATAGAGGAGTTCTCGGAGCGCCCGTGGCATTGGAGCAACTCCCCCCAGATGCGAATGAGAGGCCGAAACTACAACTCACACATGGAGACTTACGCCCAGATAATAGTAAGTTAATCTCAAAGAAGACTAAACTTCAAATATTACATCTAGCCATAACGACGAACTACCCTTCCACTATAATACAAGACAATCCTCCCTTCCAACGTCAATTTAGGCACCTCTTGCTATCAGTTAGTCTTCTAATAGGATCGGCTGACTAACATTCTCTTCCGTCTTAGTTTTAATCGGTGGGTTCGAACCGCTGGAGGGCGAGCACTTACTAGTACCAATATTGAAGGTGTGTGACTGGGGCTTGTCGAACGAAGTACCGGATCCTAAAAAGTAAGTGAACTTACTGTTCAAGGGCCCTTAGGGTATAAATCGCTAATAATTTGTCAATCAAGTCAGAATTTGGGTGTAGCAAGAAACATATTCGATATTGCCCGGGTACGTCCACCGAATGTCTCTCCACAAGCGAGTTTTCGTATAATCCCTAACATTACACGTGTGTGCTGATAAATTCCTTCTCGTAGATTATGCGGATGTTAATTTCATTCGACACCACTTACAACCTCCCACCAACAGTGGTTGAAATCCCAGACATTCCTCCAATCCGTAAAGGTGGCCAATGGTTAACGGCCAGCCCTAATCTTGTTAGGCCAAATTTTCCGGATCTAGATCCCGACCTACGAGATTTTGTAATACAATGTACATCTGTGATCCCACAAGTTATTCCAAGTCTTGAGGACTTTATCACCTACCTTGAGTTGAACCTAGGTAAAACTGAACCTTTTTATCGGATAACACCCTACGCAGCCTTGGAGCAAGATGCTAGGATACGGGATTATTTACTTGAGACAATCTTTTACGCGTCCGACGATGACGACTACGATGGTATTTCTTAATGGCTGTTAAGCATTAAAGAAGGGTTGTAAATTTTAATTCCTTTAATTTAAATACAAAGATTATAAATTTAATAACTCCTTTTCTCGTCATTTAAAAAGCAGTGTTACTAAAAATACGAAATATTCCATATATCTATTTACTAATCATTATCGGCCTTCTTTAACCCGAACATATATTACCTCTGGTAGAAATTTTAAAGTGTTTGTTCTGCCGCTAAAGCCATAGCAATTCTGCCGAGTTCCCATTTTTCATGATAGGCTAGGATAATCGTACTCCGAGAGGCCATTGTTCCGCGTATTAAGAAGTTTCGATTTGCCATGTGGGGAATTTAAGCCATACAAAGAAAGCCATGCCAAAGCAGCATTGAATTAACTGTAGGTACGATACTACAAGTATTCAAGGGTTTAGGTATGGCTAGCAATAAATGCATAGTACGGGTTACATTGCAATGAATATGTGAATGTGATAAATAAGACGCTTACTTCCCCTAATCGTAGAAATGTTTTAGTCATTTAGCATTATCATTCTTTACAGTCATTACGATGTTTATTACGCGGACTATTCTTGCGCTGATTTTACTGGGCGACGGGGCTCTCGCCGCCTTCGGTTTTTCGACTACAAGTAATAGGTACAAGGTTTGTATCTCATTTATCTTTCTGAGGTGGCTTCCCTTCCAATATCGTATTGTAGCTAATTAGTACGTTTCTGCCAGGTCGATACGAATGGCGGCCTTGTATTCGAAGTCAATAGGTTTCTACTACTTCTGTCCCTAGAAATGGGTGATCCACTTAACACACAATAGGGCAAATGGGGATGTTACCAGCTTAGTGTTCAATGGCGTTGAGTACCAAGGCAAAAGCAAAGCATCTGGCATAAACTCTGGCCTTGGGACATCACAGGTGTCGGCGGAAACATTAAACGACAAATATATCAAGATCACGGTAAAGTCAACGTCGTTGCCAGTAACACATTATTATGTAGCAAAACCGGACGATCCTACCATTTACATGGCAACCTACATTACCGGAGAAGTAAACCCAGGTGAACTTCGATGGCTTGCTCGCCTACGTCAGGAGACGTTGCCAACAGGCGTGCATGGGGACGTTGGCAATACTATCGGGTGCACCGCATTTGAGGGTAAGGATACATTCAGGTGTTCTAATGGACAAACCCGGTGTAAGATGTACACGTCAGATCGTTTCATTGATGATCAAGTACACGGTGTTTTGGGGTCGGTAAGTAACGGTGCCGCGTGCTGATGTGAGTGAATTGGATGCTAATTTCCCTACATAACGCGGCGGTTTGGATGATTATGCCCGACACGGCATACGAGACTTCATCCGGAGGGCCATTCATGCGTGACATCAACAGTCAGACTGGCAGCGACCAGGAACTTTATTGGTATATGAATAGCGGCCATGTTCGAACTGAGCCATGGAGGTTCGGATTGATGGGGCCTTACGCCATGAGATTCAGGTAAGCCACCAAATCCTCTAGATACTCGATATATTAAGGATTCAAACTAAATGGACCTCGTAGCAAGGGAGACAAGCCTTCTGCTGACCTAGATACGTCCTTCTTTGGTGCTCTTGATATTCAGGGCTATGTGCCGTCAACCCAGCGGGGCTCGATTTCGGGCTCGGCTTCTGGAGTTCCAAGTGGATTCGAGGCTGTCATTCATTGGTATAATGACAAAGCCCAGTATTGGGTTAAGGCCACCAATGGTAGCACTTTCAAATCGCCCCTTATGAAACCTGGAACATATACCATGAAACTCTACAAAGCCGAATATGAAATAGCCAAAGACACAGTGACAGTGACGGCGGGAAGCGAGACGACCAAGAACATTGCCTCTACGGAGCCAAACCCTTCTATAGTGTGGCGTATAGGAGAATTTGACGGACAGCCACTAGAGTTGAAAAATGGAGACAAGATTGAACGAATGCATCCAAGCGATGTTCGTATGAGTTCATGGGGAGGGACCTACACAGTCGGCCAGTCGGTTGCACGCGACTTTCCCATGGCCCTGTTTTCGAAGACCGGCGGCAATGTGAAAGTAAACTTTAATCTCAGCGCCAACCAAGTTAGAGACCTCACGCTGAGGGTTGGAACGACGCTCTCATTCAAAGGAGGGCGTCCGTCAGCGGCGATCGGAAGCTGGACAGGAAAGGACCCTGGAGCTCCGGTGAGTTAACCAGTAAAATAACTACTATAAAGTTGGCAGCAAAGCTTATTCATGACTTAGAAACTCATCGATTCTCGTGGCGTGACCCGTGGAGCATATCGTGGATACGGCGAGGTCTACACATGGACTGTCCCTGCTAGTGCTTTGAAAAGTGGACAGAACACCCTTACTCTCGGTGTATACGGCAGTGGTGATCAGGATTTCTTAAGTGCGAATTACGTTGTAGATGCTATTGAACTTCAGGGGCCAGTGGCTACGTAGTTCAACATAAGCGGCATATATAAGCAGCCTTTGAGGCCCGCCAGACTCAAAATTTGGTTGATTGTACACACTATTGAATTTCATAATCCCCCTTTTACCCATTTATACCGTTGGCTACTAGCTTTTAACCTATAACATGGAATTGATATCTTAGGTAGGAAAATAGTCCCAGTTTTGAAATGGAATATGCTTAGGTAAGACGATTGTTCTACATAATTGGCAAATATGCGCCTTTGATTGCGTGCTTTTCTTAATGTAGGATGCATATAAACCACTATGAACACAACTCTTAGGTCCAAGTCGATTTAAATGAGCTAAATGACCTACTCGACAATCTCACACACCTTCATGGAAGATCCCGAGTGTTTCACCGTTATCATAGCTGGGGCCGGGATAGCCGGTCTGGCTTTAGCAAATATGTTAGAGAAAGCTAAGATTGATTATATCGTTCTTGAAAAGCGAGAAATCGCTCCTCAGATAGGCGCCTCAATCAGCATACAATGTCACACTATAAAGATATTCGAGCAACTCGGTATCTGGCAGAGTATGTATGCGTCAACCTTTCCACTTATAGGCCGCCAACATTTCGATGAACATGGGAAATTGTTTGACGATTCTCCAATTTTCAAATCCGTAATGGAAAAGACCAAGAGGCCAATCGTGTTTATGGAACGCCACTTCTGTCTCGAGAAACTTTACAGCAATATAAAAAATAAATCTCAAGTTCGCGCAAATGCTGGCATTGCGTCTTTCACGGAGGACGAAAGCGGCATAACTGTGACAACCGACTCTGGTCAGAGGATTAGGGGCAGTATCCTGGTGGCCGCAGACGGCACTCACAGCACAGTGCGAAAACTGCTTGCTGACTCGGTTTTCAAGGAAAACTTTGAGAGATATCGAAATCTTCGTACAGGTACGCTGTTACTTCTTGTACAGGGAGACGAATTCTGATTGGCTCTGCAAGGATTCACATCCAGCTATAGAACAGTCTTTGGCACATCCACTAGTCATCTCGGGAATGGTATTTCGAGGTCTTCTCTGCATGACGGGATAGTGCATCATGTTTACTCCAGAAACGTATCCGGAATTACCACAGCGGGTGGGCACGGCCGGATTTTCTGGTTCCTATTCATAAAAGAAGAGGCAATGTCAAGATCACCAAACTGTCCCCGTTATACAGATACCGACACTTCGAATGCTATTGAAATGTATGGACACCTCATCGCAACACCTGGGTACACGTTCCGCGACCTTTGGGAACGGAGAATCAGAGCAGGTATGGTTCCCATGGAAGAAGGTGTGATTCAAGCATCCTGGAATAATGGGGGTAGGGTTGTACTTGTTGGAGATGCTGCATCAAAGGTAATTGATATTTTATGACCTTATGTCTATCATTCTTCTAATAGGTCAAACAGACGACAGTAAATGCTGGTTTGGGCGGTAATCTTGCGATTGAAGGAGTCTGCAATCTTGCCAACGAACTCGTACAGTTGGTTCAAGAAAGCCGAACGCCGACTTCTCACGACATCATATCTGCCTTCCAGAGGTACGAGCATATGCAACGGCCAAGGGCTAAACTATCGTTCAAGGTTTCGAATTATATTACACGCTATGAGTCGATGGACTCCTTTTGGCTGCGATTACTGAAGTGGCTATCGCCTTGGATCCCTTTATGGTATAAAACCAGAGAGATTCTAAGCTACATAGAACCAGCCCCTATCTTAAATTTCCTGCCAAACCCTGACACTCTTTGAAAAGATCAACATTGCCCAGTACGTATTTAAATATACGAATCAAGTCGACCTATAAGAGAGCTATAGCGCTCTTGTTAATTTTCATATTAAGGATACAAAGGGGAATTCCAATAATTGCTTTGTGCTTCCCAGATGTTTTCCTTGTTGGATTAGGTCTTTAAGATCCCATAGATCGTTTTCCGTCTTTATAAAATAAGATTTCTATCTCTTGCCGAGTCACGGTTGGAAGTATTCCAATTTGGATTGTCCTTTGGGGTAGGTATATAGGCTAGATAGACTGAAGGTACCAACTCGGCTCCAATGTATCGAGTGTGTAATGTCTACCTAGGTAATTATCAGCGCTGGAGAAAGCATTTGCTAATACAACCAGAGCTCATTTCAGAGGCCAGCGACTTTAAACATGCTATAGTCAGAATAATATCAAGTTTGCAAAGAAAAATGCCAATTTCATTAACAATCCATCTCTCTAGCTTATGTATAAGAAGTCCACCTATGTCCCAATATTTAGTATCATTCCGACGCTGCCTAATGTACTTCCCTTTCTACTAAATATATGACACTTCTCCTTTTCTCCTTTTGATTACAGCCTCATTTCCCAGCCTAGCTCAAGAGCCTTAATCTAGGGCAAATAGTAAGATTCAGGACATGATGCACAATGTATACCCATCAATTTTCGCCCTTTTTACCTTGCAGGGCTTCCTCGAAGATGGTCCTCATTGTCTTCCCCTGGACACCAGGGTACAAGTCTTTGAAATCTAGATAGCCAAGATACGAAGCCGCCTCGGGGGTATTGTCACCTCGTACACCCCACGAGTATATGTACTCATTGACAACCAAAGTAAATTTGGCGATATTGTCCGTAGGATCCTTCTCTAGCGCAGATCGAGCTGATGCTATTCTTTGAAGAATCTCGTCCACGCTCAACTGTGATAGTCCTAAATTAGTTGCGCAATCCTTTAATTAGATATTACCATTCATAGTGTAACGCACCTTGTCTCTCACAACTGTTTCACCACTGAGCTCCTCCATAAGCTTAGTAGTTTGGTTCGTACTGAGCACCTCCGTATACGCAAAGACTTTTTTGTTAAGCGTTCTTGGGTCGGCAATGATCTTTGCTACGTAGGCCCCAATATCTCCCAAGTCTGTATATGCTATCGGAACCGTTCCATCTCCAGGAACTATGTTCAAGGGCTTAGTCACTGCGTGATCTGTTTTACCCGATGTTACGGCCGGCACCGCGGCTTGAGACCACCAACCAACATCGATGACGGTGTAGGGTAAATAGAGACGCTGAATTGCCGCAAGAACGTCATCTTTCTATCAAAGCCGTTAGATTAGAACTCAAGTATCAGATTGGGAACCAACCTGATCATGTAAAATCATAACACCCCTTGGTGCTGGCGTGCTAAAATCGCAAGGCACAAACCTCTTTACGCCAGCCTTTTTCGCCGCTTCAGCCAAGGGGATTTGGTCATCTAGATTAGTGTAAACAATGCACGAGATGACTACGTCGATACCCGTTAGAATCTGGATGAGATCATCCTGCGGCCCTGTCAAATTCGCTGCTACGACGCGAACTCCATGGTTCTTAAGCTCGTTATTAGCTGCGTTATTAAGAGAAGATGGGCGCGTAAGGGCAGTGATATCCTAAGGTGAGATTAGCCTATTTTATGCCATTCAGTAGGTATTAGCAAGGTTACTAACGAAGTCCGTGTCAGATCCCAGTAAACCATCTGTAACAGACTTGCCAGTTCGACCAGTGGCGCCGACAACGGCAACTTTGATCTTGGTAGACATATTTAAACGTGTTTAGCTATAGGTGTTAATGCAATTTAGGAGAGGATGTCTTTCTTAGGTTCTATTCACGACCTAAAGTTGGAATTAATTCATCTTTTATGTATTGTTGGCCTAGACTTGATTGCTAAAGTAATTATCAATATAAGAGTATAGTTCGATCCCCACATCTATGTATTTGTAAGTTATTCTCCACTAGCATACCGCATTATTTGTAAGCAGTCAAATACATATTATACCATTTGTCAGCCCAGTTTATATAATCCTATAGAAAAGTAGAATTTATTAATATTGCTAATTGAAGACGGAAGGATGATGAATAAAGGACCTACTTTGAAGCTTTTGCATTACTTTACCATACGTGATATTGCTCAAGTTTAAAAAGCTCCTTGAAATGGTATCTTCTAGTATTATCTCCTAATATATTGACGCTACAAAGTGATACTATACCCCTAAAAGAATCGTTGAATTGATAAGAAAGCATGAAAACTAAAACTTGACAGGAATAGATCCCGACCTACCTTAAGGCCATATTGATTACGCTATGCTGGCTAAGCCATTGAGTTTTAGCATTCAATCATTCAGCTTGAGACTGACACTTTCATTAGGTCTTATAGAAGATCTCTTAGGATCTCCTCGAAGCTCACGTGGAATTCTAAGAGGTAGGTATGTAAACAAGTCTTTTGATCTACTTTCACGACACCAACCCTATACTGAAGGGCGTGTTATTTTTAGAATTGGCTAGGGTAAGGTCACTACCGTAGGTAGTTACCTATGTGCCTGTTACGTAGCTCCACTCGATCATGGTGATAAATTTACCAGGCTATAAATACTTGTTAATACCAACCCACCACTCTTCACGTCCTCTGAAATACGCGTGTATCTTAGGAAGCAGATATGTAATCTTGGCTCTATTGCAAGATGGTGGAGAAGTTGCTAAAATTGGCCTTGTCAATCGTATGACGTGCGTATGAAATATCTGGGCGCTACGTCATGGATTGTTCTCAAAGTCCACTCTTAGCGCCAGCACGACATCTCATATCATCCCGAAAAGAAATGTACAATAGAAATATCCGGAACCGAGGTGCGGCGCCGAACAATGTGGGAATCTCATCTTAACATAACCAAAGCTGACTGCCCTAATACATAGCGTAGCCCTTCAAAGCCACGGGGTTAGCATTAGTCAGGAAGTATGAGGACTCCAAGGGCAACAAAACACTTACCCCGGTTACGCTGATTGACTGTCCGGTAATCCAAGCACCGTCCTTTCCAGCGAGGCTAGCTACAACATTTGCGACCTCAGGGACCGTCCCCAGTCTGTTTCCGATGGGCGTTAGGACTTTCTGGAGTGCCACGATATCCTTTGGAATGTTGTCGAGCATATCGCTTTGAACCGGCCCAGGCTCTACACAATTGACCGTCGTTCCATTACCACCTAATTCAGCAGCCCAGACTCGAGTCAAGCCCTCGAGAGCCGCCTTTGAAGAACAATAAAGCCCTAGATCTTTAAAACCTTTTCTCGCGCCAACTGATCCTATGTTGATAATACGCCCGTTACTGTTTAGGTAAGGTAGGATCGCCTGTGTCAAGAGTATCGTGCCTCGCACGTTCAGATTGTAGACGTCGTTGTAATCATCCACTGTCAGCTCCGCCAAGGACTTTACCTTTTCTACGGCGGCATTATTGACGAGAATGTCGACCTTGAGCTTATTTTCGCTCCACTCAAGGAGACTATTGACAAGCGACTGAGCCCCGTCGAGAGTGCTCAAGTCGACGCGTGCAGCAAAGGTACGGGGTTTGTGGGGAAGCGTTTCAATAGTTCGACAGATCTCGTTGACAAGAGCCTCGCTATTCTGGGATACATATGTCAAGATTACCTGAGTTCCAAGTTAGCCATTTCCAATCCAATAGACAGATACGTATATTTGATCCAAGCCTACTGCTGCCCCTCGGTTGGCAAGCTCTAATGCAATGCCTTTTCCGATGCCCCTGGATGCCCCAGTCACTAGGGCAATTTTGCCAAAGAGTGGAAGACTATAATCTGACATCTTCCTGATCCCGAATCTCTCTTAACTTGTCATAGGCGGTTCCAATAGAAGTGCAGTTGCTTCTGGACTAGAGTTCATCATAGCTATAGTCTTTATATACTTGTCTAAACCAAGATGGTCCCGATACATTGATTCTTGGATTCGGCTTTGGAGAACTAAACGCCGATAAGGGTCGCTATGTCCGATGGTCTATATGTGATTGCTACCAGCGCTTAAGGATTAGCCAGGTGTTTCGGCCACACTAAATGAGTTCGAAATCCACCATCCATTCCTGGCTTATGTCATTGACCCGCATGCCATGTCTATGACAGTTTCGAGATAGGTCTTCAAGTCGACAATGCACTTGGCCTTATTATCTTACAAGACTACACCCCTTATTAATATCTAAACTGTAAGAGAAACAGAAATACCTATTAGAACTAAGGTATTAATCCCCACACATTCGTCGCAGACGACGACATTGACATGTAAAGGTTGTCAGAATACCCACCTACATACGTGAAGTTAGGTAGGCACCCAGTCTGGATCGTTTCGGAATCAATAGGGCTAGAAATGCGAACTGTTTAGCGTGTTCCTCCTCGGAATTCTAACCAGCGAAAAACTGCAGTATTAATCGGAGTTAGAATCGCCATTGTTGAGATCTGGAGTATGTGGTTTAGACGGTCCAATGCAGCTTTTCGTAACCATAGGTACCTATGAATCAGGGTATTCCATTTTTCATTCGAGTGATGCATAACTAAAGCAAGAAAAAAAAAGCAGGATATATACCTATATATATACATTCATTACGCCGGCCTTAAGTCGTCTATATATCCAAGCATGTCCCGTTTCTCATCACAAACGCGTGCGAATTCGAGAAGTAGTCTCCAGACATAGAGCAACATGTCCTCTCTCCTGAGCACTTTAGAACCCCATGACCTGCCTTCTTCGGCAATGAAGCGCGCCGACTTATCGCCTTTCGTATCCCTAGTGAAATAATCAAGGATGGCATATAGGTCCTGGAAAGTATTGTCCATAGGGGCGTAATGTAGCCAAGGCACAAGTCGGTCGTCGTGCCATTCGGCGTAGATAGTAGCCTTAAGCGGAAGCGAGGTGGACAGCAGAAAGCCCCTGAACCTAGCACTGAAACTATTGCCGTCGACATCGGGCATGAATTTGTATTTATACTGTTCCTTCATGGGGATGCTTTCCACTTCCGAAAAGTACGGCCTGACGTAGGTGCAGTTAGAATCGGCCGGAAAGCAGAGCAGGTTGACAAATCCCGCGTTAGCGAACTCTTCTAACCATGTACCAATTGTTCCCTCGCGCCTTCGGGGGAAGTCGTACTTCTGCATAGGCGGCATCTCAAATGTCATGGCACGAGAACTATTCTCTTCCATTCCAGAAACAGTTGTCCCGTTTAACATTTCGATAAGGCGGTGGCGCTGGAAATGCGACCAGTTCTCCTTTTTATTACGGCCCCCAGACGCCACACCACGCCACACAACGCCGTCGATCTTCTGCCTCCAAGGCGGACCATGTGTATCTCCGCCGGAATAGAACGGATCGTCTGTAAGATACATGGCGCCGGGGATGAGGATTTCGTTGTTTACAGGTAGCTTGCATCCGCCGAATAGAGGGATAAGCTCCTTACTCGTCGACAGGGTCAGCGGTTCAGCGAATGTGCCATGCAGACCGCGGATGTGGGGTTGGACACAGGGGTCCATGGCAGCAGTAAAATTACGGACGTAACCTTTGTACGAGTAGTCGGGGTCCCAATCGTCTGGAAAGACGGGCAACTCCTCGAAGTTTTCGATTGGTGCGACGTTGCGAGACGGAGAGTCGGGAGCGCAGGCTACTCGTGTAAGGTTCCAGTAACTTCCTCCTAACCACTCGGGATGATAAGGTTTGACATCGTCGCCCTTGGCGTCAACTTTAGCTAGGCCACTATACTTGGTCACCACCTCTTCTAACGGCTTAACCGACCGGCTTCCTCGTTCTTTCTCCACAAGCCTCGTCACATCTTCCCATGGTACTATCAACCGAGACTCGTCCATGTAGTTGATGGGCATATCGACGTCCGGTAACCACGGTGCCGCCTCAGACACTAAGCTGGTCCAGAGCTGTAGCCACGGCACTTTACCCTCTGTGTTTCCTGTGCCGTTGGCCACGCCGTTACGGACACGGACAACATACTCCCACGACGAGGCTCTTTCGGCAGTGGTCTGAGGGTCGAGGCCCCAGAACGGCGCAATGTCGGCGTATATTCGGTCGAAGAAAGACTCGACGATTATCGCATCGTGTTCCATCGCATACTTAAACCAAGCATCGAAACCTGGAGGCGGGTGTCGCGCTCGTCGTTCGCGGTATCGAGCAGCGGCTGTATGGAGATCGAAGCTCCGTTGCTTGAGGAGGTTCTCGTGGAACGTGTGCGCATCGCTAATGAGTTGGTCGATGGGATGGTTTGCCGTACGATTCCAGAAATATTCGAAGTAGTGCGACCCGCCGTCGCGGAGGAATCCTTCGGGGCGGCGGAATAGAAAAATGCCGGAGAGCGTTATGGAGACGATAAAAGTAATGGTAGCATATCGAAGTATAGTCTGCCATCTCAGCGAGCATATACGACTATCCGGAAGGCTAGCTAGCCAGTCGCGCGGGCTACGAGTGCCCAACATCGAGTTATGGATGATGAAGCACACAGCTTATGGGAGATTATTTTTTCCCCGGATACCTCGACGGATTCTTCAAAATACGGGTCTAGCACACCTCATGATGATAGCCAGGATGCGAAACAAAGCCACTTGACAGAACTTTAAGAATAAAACGATTGATGGGAATCAAACCAGAGCAAGGGAAAATCGACGTGGTAAACCCAGCGATACGATATTTTGGGGAAGAGATTTCCATGAACGCGGTTATCGATGTCGCCCCTTTGACCACATTCCTACCTACTATGTACATAAGCGTAGCCTACCCTATCCTCTACTAGGTACGCGAGCCAAATTTATCATGCTTCCTGTCATTGCAACAATGTTAATGCGGCTTAGCACCAATGGAGGAAGCCTTTGAGGTCTTGGCTGATTCCTTTAACCTCAATGTGTGATAGTGACAGCATTGTACTGGCTACAACAAGAGGGTCCAAGATTGCCGATCATCTGGTCAAACTAAAGAGCTGATCAAGTATTCGGTACGAAATCCTAGAACCAGGTAACTGGTCAGTGGTCATCTCCACAAGGCTTCGCCCAGGTTCCATTAGCCAGTTGCGTTGCACCGCCTAGCTATTGCTCCCCCACTCCAATCGTTCTAGTCAAGGATAGTGGAACAAGGATCATCGTGAAGATCCCCGGTCCCCTTACATAGTATATTTCAAAGCTCACTTTGCAATTCAAAACGATATCCGCTACCACTAGCTAATCGATCTGTCGATTCAAGATATTCTACGCCAGCACCGCCGACTCTTGTTTCAATACAAGAGTTACCATAGCCCTCCCCGGCACACTAAATGTAGCCGTTCCCCCATTTAGTGATATAGTCATGTCACCTATGTCGTGACTGTTGTCGGTTACGTACGCAGCCGCAGTACTAGAGTTGAACCCGCTACCCCCATTGACCTCGACCTGAATGTTAGTCGCCGACCCTCCACTATTAATGAGCTGAACCGCGACCGAGCCATCCATATTCTGGAATGCCGCCGTGCGGATGCCTGATGCTGCTCCCCGAACACCTACGCGAGTTGCACCGGGTCGGACAAATCGACTCCATTGCCCAAAGGCCCAGAGACGTTTTGAAGGTGTGACTTTATCGCCATCGATCCGGATAAGTTTTGAATTAGTCGACCCAGTCTGAGCTCCGATCCAGTAAAGATAACCAGAAGCATTCGCATTGACAAGCGCTGTATAGATGTTGTTGGCCCAAGTCATACCGTCTCCAGCACCGCCATTGCCGTACCATCCTCCTTGCCATTGTCCGTTAAGGTCGGCAGCTTCCGTTTGCCAAACGCGATGGCGAGTGCTCATCGGCGACCCGGGAGAGGACGTATAAGAATGTGCGGTAATGGTTGAGATGAAATTATCAGCTGAGCTTAACTGGCCTAGCATGCCAGCTTGGCTACTCCAGCCTTCCGTGTCGCAACAATTGATCCCGACCGAGCTGAGATTTGCCTTCTCGAGGGCAGGACTCAGCACCTTGATAAAATCCGCTGCTTGTGAGCCCGATAATCTCATCGACGCATAACTCGTCCTAAATCGGCTCGCTATATGTCAGCTAATCACTCTATCAATTCCTAATATTCTCCCTGTAGGTATACGAACGTGAGATCTGGTTCATTCACGAATCCCAGGTGCGTTATTGTCACGTTAGCTTCTAGATAATATTTGACGTATTGCGCTAGATAATCGGCGTATGCTTGCCTCCAGTCGCCACTGGAACATGAAGCACCGGGCACTCCACATAGAGTGCCACCATTTGCATCATTATTGTTGGTCTTCATATAACCCGGGGCACTCCACGCGTTGGCATAGATCGTCTTGACTCCTCGCTTAACGGCCTCCTGCGAAACCCATAGCTGCTTATTATCTGAGCCGTCCCAGATATAATTAGGTGGACTCGATGGCCCCCCTGGGCTTTTAGGTTGGATAGAGACCATGTGATCGGAACTCATATCTGGCGACGAGCCAATGCCATTGCGAAGAATGGACAAGCCAGCTCCTTTTGTCGGGCTAAAGAGGAGGTCAAAGGTATACTGCTGTTGCTCCTCCGATAACTTGGATATCTGCACGGCTCTCTGGAATGCCTCTGAGCATCCGAAACCATCGATCGTTTGGTACTTTTGGTCAAGATTTACGGTGATTGTACTTCCTGATTGTCGAGTTTCCAAACGTGCAGTCCTCGCGAGGGCTGCAAGTGGCAGAAAGAACATACCGCTTGTTAGTAAATGCATCGTAACAATCTGAATACCTACGACATGCAAGTCGCTCTACTCAGTGTTCAACTTCACCGGGTTAGTGGCAATAAATATATTGTACATTTTACATAAGTCGTCCTTGATGCTCTAGACCATTTAGATTTATCCATATCCCTCATGTCTTATTGATAAATTGCCCAGAATTCAAAACCTCTCCGAGATCACTTTTGCCGATCAAGGCAAATGTAAGTATCACTGTTTCCGCAAGGATTCCCCACGATGTCAAGGTCACATTAGGTCTAAAGGGCGGTTAAAAACGTGAGTCACTGTCTGCCCTATGGTTAATATACATACGGTATCTAGTTCAGTTTCACTGCATACCAGCAGTTTTTATCAGTCCAGTGACTGTCAAGATTCTCTTGCTTGAGTCCATGGTAAAGACCCTTCTCCAACTTCTTTTCAGACCCGACGTGACTCTTAAAAATGGGCCCATCCAATTAGAGCTACACGACCTCTAATGTAGCTGCTGCTTCTCCGTTTGTCCTCAAGTATATAGCTCGCCTCAACGTCTTAGCTATGAATTCGTTGCGACTAATCAACGCGCTTCATCCGCGAGAACTGGAAAACATGCATCTGGGTAACATTATTGGCAAATAAAATATCGATCATCTCATGTGAGTAGAGATTATGTAAGGTCGAAGATCTCATATGATGGGTTGGTAGACAAGCTAAATATAAAAAAAGGATATAGATTAGGTACCTATCCTTTTATGGTCAATATATTGGCGAAGCGCGTCCTCATCAGTGGCTCGAACTACTTCCGAGTTATGTAGTCAACCTGCCCGGATAGCCCAGCGGCCCTAAGATGTTGGGGGTAGAGATGGCGCATAGGTCTGTTGAGGGATAATTATCAAAGTTAATGATAGTCGAGGAAAATGATCTTTTGCATCCACCACTAACATCTAGTTAAGAATTTACCTGACTGATGGAAAAATACGGGTCGTAGAATACACAGCAGCCGCCAGATTCAGCGTGCTACCACTGACAACATAGAAATTCAAAGGACGATCGAGCACTCATCGTTAGTATCCTGAATATGCGAGATTACCAAGTACCTAGGTATGGCAAAAAGCGTAGGCGGCTGTTTGATCGGCCTGGTGGTTGCGCTAGTCTGTTTGTATATAAAGATGTTCGTAGTTAATAATTACCCTGGGTACTTGCAAATACCTACTATATAGGAACTTGAGCTATGGCGATGCTATGTCAGCTCTAGACACGCCTGGGGTTCCGTTTCCTCTGTAGAAATTCAGCTTCTTTGTCCTTGCGCCATTGGCAGCTCTCGGCGAACTCGCATGATCGACACTTGTAAGTCTCTTCGATGGAAACACCTTCAGCATCCTTCTCCCCTCGCCACCATTTCAGATTCTCCCTTATATATCCCTCCAATGCTTCGGGATCGTTAGGGAAACAATTGTTCCCAAGAATACGACCGTCATCTCGATGACGGTACTGAACGGTGAGAAGATCACCTAACGTCGCGGCGCCTTGTGGGAATGTTACCCGAAGTTCCGATTCCAGCAGTGGTAACATCTGCGCTATGGATCGATACCTTATTAAATCTGGAGGTGCTTCCTCGGATTCTCGTTCGCTCAGTGAAGAGTAAGGGGTCGACGACGCCTTCCCCAAATCCGAATCGGCGTCGTAGAAAATTTCATCATGTAGGTCTCCAACCTGGGCCATGAATGCGTCAGAAAATAGGACATTAGGCCTGATACCATATCGATCCAGTACGGCAGCGAAATCTACCACGCCAGAGGCCATTTCCCCTAAGAGACGATGATACAAGAATAATTGAACCCTGGCCGGTCTGAGCGCGGCGCCAGCAGGCAGCCTGTCCGATCCACGAGTTTTGACGTCAGTCAAGTAAATCTTCTTCCTTTGTGGTTCCAAATAGTCTGTTATTTCCGCTTGCGGTTTTGAGTAAGGTGAAATGAAGCCCTCGGATAATTGTGACAAGCCAAGCTCTTGTTCAAAGGCGACATTTGGACTTGTATGACTGATTTCGTCGATGATGCCATTGACTATTTGGCCTTCAATGATCCCCCACACTTCAAGTTCTCTGGTCATGCCAGCGTCCCTAAGCGTGCGCAGCCCTTGGATGACGTTCCATAGCCGCAGCGCAAAGGCCTCTTCTTTGTTAGTTATGTTGACTTGTACCGTAGTATGTACTTCGTCTTCCAAGGTTTGATGGACACGCGTGCCGCCTCGCATAGCCGCAGTTCTCGTCTTCCTTCCTCCAGGAAGCAGAGTAAGAGTATACCAATATTGTAGCTCGCACCAGGCACCGGCGGCCAAGTCAGATACGGTCAGCGGCTTCTTCGGGAAGGAGCGAAAGCGTTGTAGAGGCGACCGAGAGTCTTTGGGGGGATCGAAGGACACTGGTTCGGGGGGAATGTCAGATTTCGTAGTAGACGTATCGCGGCTTACTAAACGCTGCCGGTTAGTTAGACACGCCTGACGTTAGACGTACATACGTAAATAAATGTCGTTTAGGGAACGTACGGTCCGGGTACTGGACGCCGCCCGACAGCATAGGCGGTAGCGCATGAGTAGTCGGGCGGGTATTAGAGTACTCTCCACGGTTAATTGCGGGAGTCTTGGTCTTGCCAGCATCTTCCGGCTGAACGGCCAGACCTGCCACGCGGTGCTGGTCTCCCACTTCATAGGACGGCAACAAGATAGATTGCTCATCAGCAATCTTAGCATTCGTGTCAGCGTGTAAGGCGATTTGCACAGGATTCCAGCTAGAAGCGGTGTTCGCGGGGTTGTTCGGCGGCGTAGTATTATTATTCCTAAGGTTCTCAAGAAGCTCATTCACAATACCCTCCTCCTCTATCGAAAAGTCAGATCCATAGTCACTCTCGCTCGAGCTATGGCTGTCCAACATTAGAGCAACGGAGGTGGCCATTTGTGTGTAGTTCTCTAGTAGAACGCCACAAAACGTTTAGCTGCCGAGGATTTGGCTAAAGAAGGCGTGACGAAGCTCAAACCGAATACGAAGGGCGCAAGAGTATAAGGCACAGAAATCATAATCCGAGTCATGGTCGACTAGTTCTCATAGATTGATCCAACATGACGGAGAGCTGATCGACGGTTCAGCAGTACATGTATGTACCTTAATAGATCGCAGTTATGGAAGGTTGTGACCCAATGGCCGCGTGGGTTGAATTCAAAGCAGAAAACAAAAATCCCCCTGGTATTACTAGAGGTCACCCCAAGGGGAGATAAAATCCTTAAGTTTTCTACTTTTTTAAAAGAAGATAAGTTAAGCTAAAAATGATTAATATATTTTATAATATATATACCTTTTATTATAATTAATTAGATATTTTATAATAAATAAATTATTACTTAGGATATTTATAATTTATTTTAAGGGATAATATAATAATAATAAAATTATTAATAATTTAATTAAAAGGTTAATTTTATTTTTATTTAAAATATTTTATTTTTATATTTTATAATATTATTATTTTTAAATATATTAAATATTATTATTAAAGCTTATTAATTTTATTATTAAGATAAAGTTTAAAAATATTTCTTATTATATTTAATTTTTTAATAATTTTTAAAAAATTTAGCTTTAATTATTAGTTAAAATTTACCATTTTAATTATATCTTATTAACTTTATTAATCATTTTTTAAGCTTTTAATAATAATATATTTTTATATAATATAATTTATATTATATATTATATTATTTTTAATAACATATAAATAAATAATAAAGGTTATAATATTTTAAATTATATTAAACCATTTTTATTTATATTGTTTAATTTTAAAGTTATATAATATATATTTAAAAATTATATAATTTTAACTAATATTTATTATTTTTATTATTTTAATTATAAAAAAAATTAAATTATATATTTTCTTTATTTTATTAAATTATTAATATTTATTAATAAAAAAGTTATATTTTATTATATCTTATTTTAATTATTAAAAGTTTTTAAATAAATTATTAAAATTATAAAAAGATTTATATTTTAATATTTTAATAATTAATATTTTTATATTTAATATTATTAATATATTTATTATTATAATAATTATTTAAGTTTTTTTAATATATAACTTTATTTATATTTTTTATCCTTTTATAAGTTAAGTTAATATTTTTAAATTAAGTTATATTTTTTTTAAATAATAAAAATCTTTATTAAAAAAAATAATATAAGGTAATTTATTATTTTATTAAATAAAAGTATATTTATATATTTATATAAAAGAAATTATATTTTCTTTATAAGGATATTTATACTTTTTAGGATTTAAATATTATTATTTTTATTTTTAAGCTTAATTTTAAAAATAAAGATTATTTATACTTAATTTATTATATATTAAACTTTTTAAAAAAGTTTATTAATTTTAATATAAAAATTTATTTATTATATTATAATATTTTTATTTTATTTATTAAATAATTTTTTAAATTTCTTTTTATTTAGTTTAATTAGTTTTTATTTATAAATAATGTTATTATGTTTTTTTTAAATAATAATAAAAATATTAAGTATTTTGTATTTTTTTAAGATATGGTAAAAAATAAAATAATTAAAAAAGTGTTTTTAATTTAATTACTTTTTTAATTATTTAATAAAATAATTAGTGGTTAAATTAAAGGTATTATAGGTGAGAAATATAATTACTAAAACTTTAAAGTTGTTTAAGCTATTAAAATTTTAAATATAAAAAATATTATTTTTAATGTTAGCAATAATAATAGTAGTATTTTTAATATTAATAACCTTAATATTAATAATGTTAATATTAATAAGTTTAATATTAATAAGGCTAATGGTGTAAATCTTATTTATTTAGTTTATATTAATTAAATAAAATGTTTTAATAATAATGTTAAGTTTAAAGATTATAGTTTTAATTTATATTTCTTTTATAATTTTTTTAATAATCTTTTAAATAATTTAAACCCTTTTTATAAAAAAATTTAATTTTTATTAATAAGTAAGGATAATATTATAAAACCTTATTATTTATATTTATAATTAAGCTTAAATAAAAATAAATTAATTTTTATTAAAAATAAATTATTTTTTAAATGAAGTAATTAGTTTAAATATAAATTTAAACCTAAGATTTTTTATATTTTTACTTTAAATGATAAAAAAAGTATTAAAGGTAATATTTTTTTTTTAGTTAAATATTAAAATGGAAATTTTAATAAGTTTATATTTTTTTTATTATAAATATTATATTATATGAAATAATTTTAAGTTATATATTATATAAATATTTATTTATTAAAAAAGATATTAAACTATAAATTATTATATTATTTATTATATTAAATATATTATATTTTTATTTTTATTAAATATTTTTAAATTAATTTACATTATTTAACTTATTTTAATTATATTTTATAATAATTTTAACCTTTTTATTAATTTTTTTAAATATATTTATATATTAATATATTTTAAATAAAAATATTATTATCCTTATTATTTTATATAGGTGTGGTAAATTTGTTTTATTATATATTTATAGTAATTCTTATTGTGTTATATGTGAAGTGTTTCATTTTTTTTTTAAATCCTTTTTTATAGTTTAAAACTATTACTTTTATTTAAGGTGTGGTAAGATTTTTTCTTTATAATTTTGCTTATTTACTATTAGCTTTAAGAAAAATATTTAAAGGGATAATAATTAAGATTTTATAAATATTAATAGGCATGTTAAGTTTATATTTTACCTTTTTAATAAGTTAGTTTTAAAGTTAGTTAATAATTTATCTTATAAAGTTAATATATTTTTTATTTGTTATTTTAAATTAGTTATTTTTATATACTTAATTATAGTGTTATTAAGTAAACTTATTAAATAT
The DNA here is from genome assembly GCA_002120335.1 of Hypoxylon sp. EC38. NCBI lineage: Eukaryota > Fungi > Ascomycota > Sordariomycetes > Xylariales > Hypoxylaceae > Hypoxylon > Hypoxylon sp. EC38. The sequence continues at coordinate 32,025 of KZ111268.1, forward strand.
TAAAAAGATGTAAAATTGGTAAAGTTTCTTTTAAAAGGTATTTTTAATGTAATATTTTAAATTAAAATTAAAATAAAATTATAGTTTAATAAATTTATTATGTTTAAAAAGTAAAATAATTATATTTAAGTTAAGGGTAAGGATATTTTTATTTAATATATTATAAATATATCTTTTAAATAAAAGGCTTATATTTATTTTTAATTATAAAATTTAAATAATTATAAATATAAATTATTAATGTTTTTTATTTTTATATTATTTTTAATATAAATTACTTATCGTTTAATAATATTTATTAAAATTATAAAAAGTATATCACAGGTTTTATTTGCCTTTAAGTTTTTTTTTTAAATTATATAAATTATATAAGGCTATAATAGCTTTATAACTTTAATAATATTGCTTTAGGAAAAAATGGTATTTATTAAATGAAAAATATGTATTGAAATTATAAACTAATTTTATTTTAAGTATAAGTTAATATTAATTTTTATGCTTATGTTTAATAAAACTGTAAATATATTTAAAATAAAAATATAGTTATTATATTTAATTAAAGAGTTACCTTTTTTATAATATTTAATTATTTTTATAGTTATAATAAATATAATATTTAGTTTTAAATCTTTAAACTTTTATAAGGTTTAATTAACTTAAGTAAAAATAAAAGGGTTTATTAGTAAACTTATAATAAAAGGTGGTATTTAATATAATAGTTAATACTAATAATTAAAAGCTTTTAATAATTATATAAATAAAAGAAATAGGAAATTCTTAATTAAAAGTAAATAATAAATTTATAAATAAATGGATAAAAGGTTTAAGTATATATATTTTATATATTTTAAGTTAAAACTTTACATTATTTATATAAGTATATAGCTATTTAAATCTTTTTTTTATGATATTTTAAAAATATTACTTTTATTAATAAATGTTATTTTTATTAATTTATATTATCTTTATTAATACATATTATAACTATTAATTAATATTACTTTTTTTAATATATAATATTTATGTTAATAATAATTACTTTTACTAATAAATATTAAAATTATATATATATAAATAGTTATTTTCTTATATAGTTTTAAAGGTATTTCCTTTTTTACTTAATTATATATATATATTTAATATTTATATAGTAATAAATTATTTTCTTTTATAATAATATTTCATTTTATTTTATTTTTATAATATTTTCGAAAATAAATAACTTATTAATTTTATTTAATTAATTATTTTAATATATTATATTATATTTATTATTATATTTTAACCAAATATTCCCTTAATAAGTACTTTTTAATTAATTATTTTTAGAAATATTTTTAATTAAATTAATTTTAAGTTAAAAACCCTTAGTTCCAATTTTTATTAGTTAATTTTTCCTAAACTTACCCCTTTATTAATTATATTAAGTTTTTTACCTTATAAGTTAATATTTTTTAAACTTATTCTTTTATTAATTATATTAAATATTTTTCCTTATAAATTGATTTTTTTTAAATTTATCCCTTTATTAATTATATTAAGTTTTTTACCTTATAAACCAATTTTTTTTAAATTTATCCCCTTATTAATTATATTAAAATTTTTTCCTTATATACTAACTTGCTAATAAACTTTTAATTTTAAATTTATCTTTAAAATACTTAAAAAATATAAATATTATAAGACATTAATTAATTTTTTTAATAATTATTCTTTTTAATAAAGGTTTTTAAAAGCCTTATTAAATAATTTTAATGTTAAATATAATGAGAAGTTTTTTAAGTTTTATGTTAGCTTATTTATTAAGCTTATTAGTATATATTAAAAGGCTTAGTATATTTTTAATTTTTAAGAAAAAATTTAAATCTTAAAAAATTTTCCTTTAAACTAATATTAATTATATTTAATTTAATATATTAAGAATAAATTAAATTTATAATTTTAAAAATCTTTTTTATATTATATAATAAAAGGGTTATAAATTTTATTTTATAAGGTTTTATTATTATATTTATTTATTAATAAAAATTTATTATATTAATTTAATTATTTTAAATATTTTCCTTATAATAATAAGTTTATAAAAGTTTATAACAAATATATATTATATTTTAAGGTTAAATGGCTTTTTAAAAACTATAGGTTAAATATATTTTTAATATTATATATTTATTTATATCTTTTTAAATTAAAAGATTTATATCTTTTAAAAAAAAGGTTTATTTTATTAAGATATATGTTTAATTTTATTATAAAAATTATATTAAATCTATTATTTAATTAACCTAATAGTTAAGATTATTATAAAATAATAGGTTATATTATTATTATTATAAATGATTTATTTTTTATTATAAAAATTTTGCTTTAAAAAATAGAAAATATTATTAATAATTTTTATATTATATGGTATAGTTTTAATAAACTTAAAATAAATATTTTAAAGCTTTTTTTAAAATTATATAAATTTATTATAATAAAAGTTTTTTTATAATTAAAGGAAAATAATTATTTATATTATAATATCCCTTTTAATAATAAGTTTTAAAAAAAATAGGTTAATAAAAATAAAATTATATTATTAGATTTAATATAAAGTTTAATTTATATTTAAAATATAAATATAAAATCTGGTAAATAGTTTTTTTATATTTTATATTAATATAATTAGAATTTAATATATAATAATAGTATATTTTTTAATAGGAATATAAAATTTAATACTAAAATTAAAAATATTATATTATTTAATTTTAAGGTTAATTTTAATTTAAATTTAATATTAAAGTTTAATTTAGGATTAAATTTAAAAGAAATTTCTAGGTAAAAGTTAATTAAGGCATATAATAAAATATAAAAGGTAATTTTAAAATATAAAAATAAATTAGTAAATGTTTTTACTTTTTCTAATAATAATAATATTAACTTTAATATTATTAATAATATGGTAATTATATTAATTTCCTTAATACTTCTTTTTATTATAAATAATAAGTTAAATAATATTTAAATAATAAATTTTATTTAATAATCTTTTAAATAAAAATTATATAAAGGAAAAAATGGTAAAGATGGTAAAAATGGTAAAAATATTATAAAGTAATAAACTTTAAATAAATAAACATTTGTTTGTGTTAAGTTAGGTTATTAGTTTTTAAATATTTAAAACTTAAAATATTTTTTATTTATATTTATTATAATTTTACTTTATAAATAAAATAGTTTAATGCTAATTATTAAAAAAGAAAAGTTAACTTTAAGTTAAAATGGTAAGAAGAATTTTTCTTATAAAAAGTATAATATTATATCCTTTTTATTTAAATATATTTATAAGTTAATAACATTTTTAAGTAAGCTTTTATTAAGTTATATTAATATAAAGTTATAGCTATTATTTATTTAGTTTTTTTATTTTTAATATTTAATTATATTATAAAGGATAATAATATTAAAATTAATTATATATTATTAAAAAGCTTAAAGTTTATTAAGGTTTAATATATTTTTAAATTTATTATTATATTAAAATTTTTTACCATAAAAAATAAGTTAGAAAAATATTAACTAATTAATAATCCTTATATAAAAAAACTTATAAAGAAAATATTTACATATAATTAATAATAATCTTTATTAAGTAAAAAAAAGTATAATTAATATAATTAGCTTTAAAGTTTAATTATAAAAAATAAGCCTTTTATTATTTAGTTTATAATAAATCCAAATAATTTAACTAGTTTAATATATATTAAAATAGGTTAAAGGTTTTATAATAATTGGTATATTTAATATATTAAAAAGGTATTAAAGAAATACTTACTTAAAAATTATTAATTTATTATTAAAAAAATAAATTAAAATTTTATTATAGCTATTTAATGATTTTATAACCATATAATAGCATTTTTTAATAAAATTATTTGTATAAAAAATAAGGATAAAACATTTAAGCCTATTAACATATATTATAAATTTATTAAAATTAATGGTTATAATTTTTTCTATTTATATAACTTTTTTTAATACTTTAATAATATTAGTTTGGAAAATTACATAAATAAAATATTTTATGGTTTATATTTTTATTTAAATATTAAAGAATTTTTAAAATGGATTAATAAACATTTTTAAAAAAGTTATAATAAGGAAATATTAAAGTATAAAACTTATAATAAAAATTGTTTTTTTCCTTTTAAAAAGTTAAAAATTAATCTTATTAAATTAAAAAATAAATAGAAAAATAAAGCATAATTTATTATTATAGTTATTTAAATTTATTAATATACCTAAATATATTATAAATATAAAAAAAGTAAATAAGGAAAAAGATAATAAGTTAAAATTAAAAAAAGATACCACTTTAATTAATTATAAAATTTAATTTTAAAGATATTTTTAAATAATAAAGATATTTTTAAAATTAAATATATATTTAAAAATTATATACATTAAAATAAGATTATAATTACTATATTAAAATATAATTATAATTTTATTTTAATTTTTACTTAAAATTAAGCAATTTTTTTAATTTATTATGTTATTAATTATATTATAAAGGATAAATAGCCTTTTTATTAATAAGTGGCTTTTACTTAGTTTATTTTAAAGGTTAAGTATAAAGTGTTTTTTTTATTAATCTTAATAATTTTAAAAAAATTACTTAAAGTTTAATGTTAAAAATAGTAAATTAGGTTTTTTTTAATTAAAAACTATTATTTTTAAATATTTATAATTATATTTTTAGTTATTTTATATATTATTTATTAAATAATAATTAAAACTATATAAATATAAATATTATATTTTAATAAGTTTATTAAAAATGGCTATATATTTAAAAGTTAATTATTAAAGCCTTTAATAGTAAAAAGTAATTTAATTATAAGGTGATAATATTTTTATTTTTTATAAGTATATGGCTAATTATATATAATATTTATATCACTTACAATTTTATATTTTAATATATATGTTTATATAATTATACCTTAATTATTAAAATTAAATTAAAACTTAAAAAATGAATAAATAAATTTATAAAGTTTAAAAATAATTTAAAAAAGTTTAAATTTTATTAGTAAATTTTATTAAAAAAGGATATATATATCCTTATATTAATTAAAACTTATTTATAAGCTTTTAAAAATAAAGCTATATATTGTTAAATATTTATTATTTACCTTACCTTATTTATTTTTTAAAATAACTTTATTTCATTAAAATTTAACTTTTATTTAAAAATTTAAAAATATTTATTTTAGAATATTCCTTATTAAATTAAATTTTATAATAATAATTTTAACTTATTAATAAAAAATAAAAAGGATATAATTAAAGATAGGAAAATTTAAAAAGCTTAATTTAAAGGTAATAAAATAAATTATAATATAAAGCTTAAATATAAGGAGGATTTAAATTAAGCTTTAAATGATAAGAAAAATATTAATTTTAAGATATAAAAATTTAAAAAAATTAAGGCTTTTTCTTTTAGCTTTAATAATTTTTTTAATATTTTTTTTTAACATGGAAATAATTTATTTAAAAATATTATAAAAGGCTTAATTAAATTTATTAAAATTGATATAATTATAAAGCTTTCTTTTTTACTTTTAACTTTAAAGTTTAATATTTTTAAAGATTTAATTTAAAATTTAGGAGGCGATATTATATTATTTTCATATAATAATTAATATATTAAAAATATAATTATAGAAATAATGAAAAAGTGAAAAATAAAATTAAATAATATAAATAATAATAAGCTTTAAAAAATAATAAATAAAGTAAATAAGTTTTAATAAAGTTATAAGGATTATTTAAATTTTATTTTATTATAATATATAAATAAAAACCTTATAAGAATAAATTATAATTTAAATATTTATAACATATTTTTTAATAATTAAAAGAATATAATTGGCAAAATAATAATTTTAAGTATTAAGTATAACATTAAATAAACTTAAGTGAATGTTATATTAATTATATTTAAGAAAAAATATTTAAATAAGAAATAATTTATCTTATTAAATATTATTTTACAACATTTTAATAAAATTAATAAGTATAGGTTTAATAAGATAAATTATTTATTAATAAATAAAAATAATTATTATTAACTATTTTATTATTTAAGTAGTAAAGGTAAAATAAGGAAAAGCATTATAATTAAAACTTTAATTAAAATATTAAATTATAAAAATGTAAAAAGGAAAATTATAATAATAGTTATATTTAAATATGTTAATATATATTTTAATAATACTATGATTTATTTAATAATAAAAATATTTATTATTAATAAGTTTTAAAAAGTATAGCTAAAAAAAGCTATTATTTTAAAAGATATTAATATATTAGTTATTAATAAGTGTAATATAATGCTTAGCTTTAATTTATTAAAAATATATAAATAATTATAATAAGCTTATAATTATTTAAATGAAAATTTTAATAATATTTTTATTATTATTTTATATAATAATTTTTATTAATTTAAATTTATTATAGGTTTATTTTTATTATACTTTAATAAACCTATAAATAAAGAAAAAACAATGATATTTAATTAGTTATTTAAGTATTATTTAAAAAATAATGCCTATTATTTTAATTATTAATTATGGTTAAAGTTTATATTTATTATTATTATTAATTAATAAATAAAGATTATAAATATTATCTTTAATTTTTTATTAAAATATTTAAGGGGTAATATTTAAATTAAATAAGATAAATATATTTTAAATTTTAAAATAATAAAAAAAGAATAAATTTTATTAAATTATAACTTTAAAGTTATTATTTTTATAAATAAAATTTATTATGTTATAAATTTTTAAGCTATTATTACTTTTATAAAAGTATAATAGTAAAAAGTTTATATTTTTTTATTTAAATATTATTTAAAATCCTTAAATAAGGTTATTATATTTAAAATTATATTTTAAATAATAAATAATTTTTTATTAAAAATATTAACTTATTTAATATTTATAAAGGAAATATTTATTAATATAATAGAAAATATTTATTAAAATTTAAAAATTATTAATAATATTTAATATATTATTAAGGGATTTATTTTAAATATTAGTAATATTATATTTATAATTAATTTAATAGTTTTAATTTATATTAAATTACTTAAAATAATATTATTATTATTTAATAATATTTAAAGGTTATATTTTAATAATTTATATTTTAAACTTTTTTTTATTATATTAAAAAAAATAATAATTATTAAAAGTTTTAATAATATTTTTTTAAAACTATTTAATAAAATTAGTTTTATATTAATTCTTACTTTTATAATTATAAATTATAAGTTTTAAGGTTAAATATATTTAATTAATTTTATTAGTTTTATTTTTTAATTTATAAATAGGAAAGATATAAATTTTATAATTATATATATATAATTATTTTACATTATAAATTTAAAAAGGCTTTTTTTATTATTATTTATTAATATAAACTATTTTATATTTTTATAATTATTAAATATAATAAAATTTAATATATAAAAATTAAAATAATTTATAAAAAAAACCTTTAAAAATTATTATAATATATAAAAATAATTATATATTATTAATAAAATATATTAAAATATATTATATAATAAACTTTATTTTAAATATATAATTTATATTTTAATATATTTATTATATAATTTATAATTATTTTTAAGGTAATAATATAAATAATATTATTATATTATAACTAATTAAATAATTTTATTATAAATAATATAATAAAGTAATAAATGTTTTTCCTTTTTAATTATAATTTTAATTAATTATTAATATTCCTTTTTTTATACTTTTATAATTTTAACTTTTATTTTTAATTAATCCTTTATTTAATATTTAGCTAATTAAAGGTTACGCTTTGCTATAACTGCGTAGCTCTTAGCTAATTAAATTTAATTTATTAACCAATCAGAGCGCGACTTTCTTATTCCCTCTGACACAATCCTTAAGAAAACTTAAGGCAAATTGGAGGGGCGACCCACGGTAGATCCGACTTTCGACGCGCTAAATCAACCTTATCCTGTCGCGCGCGATCACATGCCCCGCAGGATCCTAAGGCATTTGCCTACATATGTAGGTACATGTACCTCTAGGGCAAAAAGGGGGCTATGGAACATGTGAGGTAGGTACCCGTACTTCACTCTACGTGTACGGTAGGTGCATAGAGTGTACGAGGAGGTACCCATGTGGACTCAGCCACACGTCCTATTGAAGTACAGCTAATTACTTCCATATCCATTTTCTGTTAACCTACCTACATATACATACATTACCAACAATATACCTCGTATTGCCTTCCTACAGTAGTGAGACACTCTGCTGCTGCCTTCTTCAATTTATACCCCCATAGCAATAAAGGTCGTGTTGCCTACATTCGGTACATATACATATATGTAGGTATTCATCTGGATGCCTACATGTATACTTACCTATCATTGTTTTTACCACAGATAAGCCACGTGGTTGATATTCTCAGCTCCCGATTGAGACTATCATTATTAACCCTCGCCTATATGGATGTCTAGAATACTAGCGATCTACCTGCAGACGAGTTAGTTCAAGGGTGAGGGAATTTGGGTGTGGTTAGATGCCTTCTGAAGCGCGATGCGGACGTAATTAACCTAAGTCTCAATACGAGGCGACGTAACTAGGCAGCAGGGGAATACTAAAGCAACTGAAACTCGACACTTCATATTCAGATGCAATAGTCCAAGTGACTCCCCAATCGAACTAGGGTTGACGAGCGGAAATATGTTGACGCTTTACCATCTCTAAAGCTCCGGTGGTCAGCAACGCATGACTTGGTTCGTTGTGTTCTCGGCACATCAATATTCCTCTAATCTACTACAGTGGACGAGTCGCAAACCTCCAAGTATCAACACAATGGACATCTTCTATCGTACTCCCGCGTCCAATCTGAACCGCATCAAGTTGGAGGAAGAGGCGCCTATTCCTCAACTTCGTCCTTCAGTCGTGCCAACTTTCGAGACCCTGCCGCCTGAATTACATTTACTCATCAGTCAGCAACTCACGTATCCTGATGCTCTATCCCTCAAGCATACCAATAAATACTTCTACCATCTTGTCGACACCGGTCTCCAGCTAAAGGTTGACTGGCTAATCGAGCGTCGAAGTTTACATCTGGAATGCCCAAATAATCATCGCTGTGACCTAGGAAGCGATTTGAAGTTCTGCAGAGGCAGTGTTAGGTGAGAATTGAATGGCTTGCCTACTCTCAGTAGAAGGCTAGGGTGGCAACAGCGTCGTCTGTACCAACATGACTAAGGATGCTTCTTAGATTGCTCATGCAGCGACGCCGTGAACATATCGAATGTGAATCACGGCCCGGTCTAGGATGTCTCGTTTATGGGACGAAGAGATGTGCACACCAGCGACAGCTCGGGGCACGAGTTAAACGTTGGCTACGTTCCCGCCTTACTGTTGAGCTATGGTGGGTTCTAATGGCATTGATTCCAGTATTGTGCGGGGTTTTTTGGGTGACAGATTTCACAAGGTGGCAAGCAAGAGTGTGGACATAGTAGATACATACTATTAATTACTCTATATGGAGCAGATCTTCGGGCAGCCATTGGGCAGCCGACTACTTTGAAGTTATTCAACAGCCTACTTGGTACCTCGCTCTAAGGCTAGCGGACATGTTTATCTATGTGCAAATGTAATCATGGCGTTGGTTTAGGTTTCAACATCTTCTTAGGATCCCATAAACTTCAAACAGTTGGATTCTAGTTCAGGCTTCCCCTTATAGCTAATGAAATCTGGTGCCTGGATGGCATAGGCAAGATATCGCCGACTTTGATATATAATTTAAACTATTACCTTAGTATCAACCATGATTCTAAGAATAGACTCCACGAAGCCCCGCTCCCTTTGCTTTAAGCCAAAACCCCAGGCTAACTCCTACCTACGGTAGGTAGGTAAGCACGTTCAGAGCAAGGGGTGCCAGACTATAACGAGGAGAAAAGGTGAGTCTCTCAATGTGATTGTTAGAATTGATCGAAAGCAGCCTGCATATTAAATTCAATGTATTTTACAATATCACGGTATTTATTTTTGGCCACAACGTACGTGACACGATTGTAGCCGTCCTATAATGAACAAGACCCACGAGCTGTAGATAGGGGTTAGGGGTACAGTATATATTTACAGTGTGTAAGATATATTCGCACGTAGTTCATTTCTAGATACCTACCTATAATTTCCAAAATCTCGGGTTTCGGAAGCCTTATTTCTGGTTTGGCGGTAAAAAGGTTCAATTAGGTCTCCGGACAGGACTCATTCAAATACCATACACAGTTGTCAACTCACAATTAATTATCTATACCATCATGTCTTCAATGCGATACGTGCTAGACAAGGTGTACCTCACCTACTTTCTCATTCACCTCCCGGTTTTATTCTGTACGTAACTGACGGTCTAAAACTCTTTACACCCACCCAACCTACGGTATCACAAATGTTTTTCTAATATCCACAGGTGTCGATCTCGTACCTCTCTACCCGACTTCTCTCTGGGTTCCCCCCTCATCACCACTGCATTTCCTATATAAGCTGCGGGTTTACTACATAGAAACATACAATGACCAGTTCTTTGCCCCACCACCGGCAGCTATACCAAGCTTTTTCCCGCTGTTCGCCTTCCTAGAGCTTGTATTCCACCTGCCAGTGTCGCTCTGGGCGGTACGCGTTCTCTCCGGCAGGAGTCATAGTGGTGGCGGTGTTAAGGAGAGCAGACTGAACGGCCAGGCCGAGTTGTTGCTTCTCGTATACGGCGTCGAGACGGCCCTAACTACGGCAACCTGCATGTATGAGGCAGTCCTCTGGGACCCAGCCGTAGTGACCGCGCAGCAGAAAATGGTGTTACTAGGTGGGCTATATGGGGGGTACCTTGCTATTGGTAAGTCTTGATACAGCCAGACAGGATTGGATGCATGGAAATAAGTGAGAGCCAGTTCCAACTAACTATGGATGAAATAGCGATGCTCTTAACCGTCGACATGTATGTGCGGTTGCTTAAACGTCTCGACACGACTGACGTTAAGAAGGTCCAGTGATTATGAGATTAGTAATTAATTAACAAGTCCGTAATCTTACACTGCTGCGGGGGAAAACACATTTTCGAAGTTTCATAACTATAACTGTGTGCCTTTTTCTTCTGCCCGTTCTGGTATCATTGCCGTAGCCGTCTGTCGATACAGCCGACAAGCCTAAGGCTGTCTCGACACACATTATTCCTCATCATCTTCGTAATATATACAACAACCCATTGAGATTTGCACGATGATACAAATCTCCTTCGTTCAGTCCATTCTCTTTGAATAACCCCATCCGTTACCTACACCGTTCATACCGTAGCCCAACGGCGTGGCACCACCGAGACCCCGACCCTTTAGTCTCTTAGGCAGTATGATACCGAAGAAATAAACGCCCGAAACAAGAACGCCGGCGATGAAGGATACCAAGGAATAGAATACGGTGCTAGCGTAGATGTGACCTCCCATCCCCTGCCACTCAACTTTGCCCTCAGTCTTGGGGAGGGCCGGTGTCGGGAACCATCTGACACTAAAGCTTAGCGGTAGGGGATCGCCAATAATCAGTCTCTTAGTAAAGCTGCCTTCCATATGGCTAAGCGGACTTGTACTGTACGCGGCGCCGCTATCGAGAACGCCACTATCGTGGGGGTGGATGTGGTGTTTCGGGGTACTATGTAGTAAGATATTTAGGTGGGTGCTGATATGCAGGTGGCTCTTCTGCAAGGTACCAGCAAGCGCAAATACTAGCGGTATATATTCTTGCTCGTAGGGCTCCTCGCCAATTATCTCGACGTGGGCGGGCGGTCGGGCGGGCAGGCGACAGGCAAGAGGCGCATCACTATGGATGTAGAACTCCAGCAGGTGAAAGAAAGGATCGTCTATCATGGGTATGGTGCAGTTCATTTCTCCTTCGACGCCGTAATTAAACTCTAGGGACTTTCCGGTCTCGTTACAAATCGGAAAGGGGATCCACTGAATCTCGTCCTTGGCATCTTGGATATGTTCGCCGGTCTCTCTAAAGACAAATCATTAATCGAGAATAGAAAATGAGATGTGCTTGATAAACCTACATGCTTCTATTCATGCACTCGACAGCGATGGGTGCGCCATAGTGATAGGAAGGTAGAATGCCCTCTTTGAGACTAGAGCTCGCCGTCGCAATAGGGACGAGTGCAAGCAACGCGCCCAGAACGAGGCGCATAATTGAAGGCATAATCGGTCACCTCGCTATCGATATTATGGCCGTAATAAGAACATGTCGAGTCTTAATGGGAGGTATTGTTACAGCGACGCTTTGTCAGACATTCAAAACGGAAATGACAAAGAGCAAAACGACAGCTGGAGCTTGGTCGAAATTCGGTTCAACGCTGGTCGCGTTAGGAACCGGTTGATCACTAACGATTCAAGATGCGATTTGAGATACGTATCCATCCCATCACTTCAATCTTGTATCGATAACGAACCCCCTGCCTTTTTACATACATACATACATACATATACATACATGTATTGGATGTGCGTATATTTGGGCTTCAGTACATACATAAATAATACCGTACCAGTATGTATATAGACATTGCTTGCTACGTACCTATCAATCTGTAGAAATTCTTCATCACCTTCAATATTTCCTCTTCTCAACCGTAAAAGCTCGAACATACAAAGTTGGTACCTACCGTATTTATATCTATCCTATTCCATGGCTACATATACCTACGTCCAGGCACAGGCACCGAAGTACCTAAAAGATACCTCCCATCTTCCCTTCCGCTCAAGAAGGCTTCTGGCAAGTAGCGAGGATGACGGTCCAATCCAGATCCCATCCTTGACCGTCATACTTCTCCTTGAGATGCTTTACGATATGGTTATCCAACATATATTTCGCCTTCAGTTTGCTCTCCTCGCTCCAGTACGTATTCACCATCCAGTCCTTCATCATCCTATAGCTCTTAAGGTAGTCATCGGCACTATAGACACGGACGATGTGAGGAACCGTCTTAACTTGGATGTTTTCGAACCCGTAGGCCCTCAATTCGTTTTCCACGCCCTCCGAATCTGTCCATTGGGCCTTCCCGTGGAGCGCCATCGGCACGGGGTTCGGCATCGGCGCGTCGAAGGGCAACGCCTCGAAAGCTGATCTCATATCGGGACACCAGCCCTTCGTATTCTTATGCCAGACACTGAAAGCGAACATTCCTCCCGGCTTGAGCAACCGCATAGTGTCTGGAGATCCATTAACAATACTTTCTTCCGAGTTGAACACACTTCCGTTTACTTACCTTGCAGCACAGCTTCCGGCTTTGGAATTATGTGCATGGCAAAGTTAATGGTTACGTGCGAAAGGGATCGATCCGGAAAATCTGTATGCTATACCAAAAAGGTTAGATACGCTGTCTCCATTGTGTTCCAGTTGCAAGTTATATATATATCAACGAACCTGAGCGTCGACGACAGCCGTCTCAACGTTAACCCAGCCATATTTAGCTGCACGCCTCTTTACCGTTTCCACGAGGTTGCCATTAACATCGGCGCATACTATCTTACTCTCTAACAAGACTTTCCTGTCGATATTGTCTTGCAGGTGTGCCACGATAGGACCTGTTCCGCAAGCGTTGTCCAGCAACACGAACGGCTTGCTGGTGGACTCGTCAAGACCTGCCTGTGCAAGCAATTTTGCTGCGGGTCCCCTCATTATTCGCTCCGAGTCGGCGATGACTCGCTCCAGTTCTTCATCGGACAAGTCACCAGTAAACTTCCCATAGAGCTTTTGTAACTCTTTCTCTTGAGTGGTGGCCATGGCAGGTATTTTGGTCGGTGACAACTTTGAATACTTCAGTATGTAACAAGAAATATGCTGGATTTCACTGCTTGCAGAATGGACTATGTCTTCTGAGATACGGAAGTTCCATGGAGTTCACTAGGTAGCAAGTCTATTTTGTACACACGAACGAGTGCCCGTCTCAGACAAAGTCGCCGGAAAGTCTCCGAGTTGGAGTAGTGACGACAAACCTTGAGGGCCACGATTTGCTCAGATTATTATTGCAAGTTGGCAATCATTACATTATTGGTGCTATATATACTAACCCCATATAGTTATGTGTGCCTTATAGCCAAAGGTGCTCTTGTCTCTGGTCATCAGACACATCCTTCTTTCGTACCTTGTGCCTGCGCCGCATATATACCTTATATATACCCCCTCATTGAATACAACCAGAAGAAATAAAGCAGAAAAAAAATAAATAAATAAATAACCCGACTAAGGATCTATTCCTATCCAGAATTCCCAAATATTCTTAACATGCAACACTCTCAATGATACTCATCGCCCAGTTTACACTTTACCAAATAGAAACAAATAAGACCTTCCGCCTATTATCGTTTTGAAATCACAGTTAACACCCCGGGTTTGTCTCCCATTCCTGTGAACCTCTGCAGCCGCGCAGCCGTGCAAGCGTGTTTGGTTCACTCATCTATAAAACCCAGCTTTAGACTCAAGCCTACCCTTAGTCAATATGGGGTCGGATAAGCCGGAATGCGTGGTTGTATCTGACCTTTTGTCCTTCTCGTCGCTTGCTGGTAGTGCAGCATGGGTGAGATGGCTATTGCGCTTGCCTTTCGATGTAATCGTCCGACCAGGATAAGGGGAAGGCGGCCGTTTAACTGGTGTGCGATCCTTTTTCGGTTGTTCCTGGTTTGAGGGTAGCTTAAACTTGACATGCAGCTTCGTCATCTCTGAGGGACTGCTGTCCAAGTCTGAGTTGTCAAGAGGCTGAGGATAAGGTGACGGGGGCCTAAAGCGAGCCCATCCCTTTCGTTCACCTAATCGACCTTGCTGCGCTGGACTATTCGTTGTGGTGGATCCTGAATGGTTGCCTTGCGTGTCAATCTCGAAGCGAATGTGCCTGGCGCGAGCTTCAGTTAGGGGACTGGATGGTTCAGATTCGCGGGTAGGTCCCTGAGGAGGCGCCCCATTACTATACCCTCCTCGGAATGGCAAACGGACGTCCCAAGAGGAAATGGAGTGAAGGCCACTGGACAACTGAGCAGGTTTGCCTCGGATTGGTGTCATGGTGACTGAGATGCTTCGAGCTTGGCTAGGAGCTTAAGGCTAGGTCACCTGAGAGGTAGGTATGCTCGATGATCTATGAAGAAACGCTTTGTGGATGATGTTCGAAAGCGGGTGGTATGGCGAAGTGGCTCGATTGTTAGAGGTGATAGTCCAATAGGAACCAAGTGTGCTGAACGCGATTGATGGGATGTCAACGAGATAGACCCAATAATGAGTTTATAGTTATGCGTGGCTAGTCACGTCAATATATAGACGTAGTCTATAATATCCTTCGATAAGTCTGTGTAAACAACGACTATGCATATAATTAATTATTGAAGGTGGGAGGGTTATTTGTATACACTGCGTTTGGTATCGGAGATACCTTATGTTAGATAGGTATTCGAGAGCCATCTGTGGCTAATGACTATGAATATAGTTTAGAATGGAGTATAGAGTTGGCCTTTTTCAGAGACTTTCATTTAGCTCTTAACAGCAATGAATGTTTTCTCCGAGTCTTCCAAAGCTATGGTAGGTACCCAGGTAGCTTTCCACATGTATGTTAAGGTTCGCCCAAATATGGGCATTTTCTTGACATACCTACATGTACATATATGTAATTAGTCCCTATTCCGCAAGTACTTGGCTCTCAGCTCGATCCGCATTCAAATCAGACTCTATGTACAAATATGAAGCGTTAAACAGCAATGGCGGACAATCAATGAAAAGCAACGATGAGAGTAAACTCATGTAATGTATTTTGATTCAACCAACCAGCAACGCAATAGAATACATCTATATGACCGATCGGCTGATTAGCCTTGAAAAGAAAACTATTAGGACACCCCGATTTCATGGCAACTTCTGCTGTGACGATTGATGTCGATTTTCATCCTCATAATAGATCTGACTCCCGGAACGCATGCTCATGTTGTTGGTCCATTAGTATACCAGAGTGTCGGGAGACCCCAACCATCAAGTTTCTTTAATCCCGTTGTATAAAGTATTTTTATTCCAACACCTGATGCATATTGAGCGCCTAATATCTCAAACACCCCGAATCCTGATCTGCACGTCATGCTAAGAATGTGTCATGTATCAATAGAAGCCCATACTCCTGTTGGACACCGGCGAAAACACCAAACCCTCGACGGCTCGTCTTAATTCGGCCACTCTCCCTACCAGGTCCCAGATATCTGCTCCACCCGCATTGTTACTGAGTGAATTTGCACCTAACCACCGCTCGCACTCAACCACCAAGTCGCTGACCCATGGATCTAGTCTCGCCTCAGAACGAGCGTTTCTGCTTAGCTCGCGGACCCATTGGCCGGCAACATATATGATCCACTCGATAATTCTCGCTCGGCCGGCACCACGGAACGGCACTTCCTGTGCTTCAAACATCTGCTCAAGGACACGCATTACCAGATCGTAGCTCACCCCTAAATTAAGGAAGACAATTACCGGCCAGTTAACGTCGGCCCCAATTCTTGTATCCTGTGCGTTCTCGAAGGCGTAGCGACAAATCTCTGGTAGAAGAGTGGGGACGGGGAATATGAAAGAATCGTTGGAGGAGCGGTGGCAGATGTCTTGAATCTGGCCAACTAGGACCTCATACGGTTGGGGAGGAGGATCTCCAGCTTGCGCTCCACGCTTACGACGTTCTGCATCATACACCGACCACTGCTCCGCAACATTCTCATGGGTTTGCTGAATGAGACTGCTCCAGGTTTGAGCAATGGTAGTAGAGTTTCGGAAGTCGGCAACGTGGTATATAAGGAGGCAGAGGTCGTAATACCCGGCTTGGTCAGCGTAACCATTAAAGAGCTAAGTGTGATATTAGCGACTGCGAATAACGTGCACAATTTCAATATTCTAGGTACTTACTTCAGATAGAGGCTGAATCTTGCCGTCCAAGGCTACCTGGATCTCTAATTGACGCTCCGGAGGTATTCTGCTGTCCACTTTCAACCTCTCTAATAAGTCATCCTGAATATGGGCAACTTCCAGTAACTCGGTAACTTCGTGGTTGAGTAGCTGTTGTTCTTGACGGCTAATACCAGTGGTCATAACACTAGCGTTAGTTTTTGCCTTGCTAAGCAAGGTCAGGCGATTCTTAATAGAAATAGGGAAGTCAGATTGTGCAAGGTCGGCCTGGACCTTCGCGGCATCGAAATACTGTTGTCGCATGGTGTAAAATCTGCATAGTAAGTCTGCATGCTCGAAATCTTTGGAGGCCAGGCGACGAAGGAAGGTGGTGACATGCGGCGAGTCGATGCCGAGAAGACGGTCAGTCCATCCTTGCTGTATATACCATTCATAGAGATCAAAATGAAAGACCTCATCTGATGAGCTGCTGACGACATCATAAGCCTCGGCACGTTTGGTCGCAATCAGCGTCGGTTTTCCGTCAATCATTTCAGGCTCTCGGCTGGAAGCAGTGTCAAGCTCTTGGAGAACACGGTGGATCAAACGATAACAAATTCTGCGATCTTCAAAGAATTTTGCCCTTGGATCGCCGGTGGGCTTACCGTCGTTGACCCAGGAGAGAGCAGAGTTGCCCCGGTCCTTTTCATTGGCAACTACCAGGCACAACTGAATAGCTCCAGCATAATACCTAAGGTTAACATACTGTTCGATGGCCGACTCGAGGTTCGCCTGCGTAAGACTCTTTGCAACCTTCTGGAAGAGTCTCAAGCTCTCATGGAGAAGTGTGCGGGATGTATTTGGGTTCAGAGATGGTTCCGATGCCCTCTTCAGCTGCTCCTGTGCCTTGAAGATGACTACATCGTCAGGGCTACAGAAACTGCCGCATTTTCGCCGCAGCGCGTCTGCTACAGTCTCGACATTGGACCCATTCTCAATGTTTCTGTTAACGATGGCCTTCACTAGCACCTTCGCAAGCTCTTTACCACTGTCCTGCGAGAAGAGCTGTTCGTACGTAAGCTCACGAAGCTGCTGTCGCGATGTATTATCAAGGCGAGCGAATATGTCCGTGACTCGCTCCTCAAACAGCGTTGTGACGAAAGATATGCCTTCAGTGATACCCATCATTAGGGTTTCTAGAGCACGCATAGCTTGATGCTCTCCTTGGAAACCAAGTTCTTCCTGCTTACTGCCAGCTCTTCGTAGGTCCGCAGGTCCGGAGAGGCCTTGAATGAAAGCTCGATTCGCGTCAAGGAAACTCCTCAAGCTCTCTACGTTCCCTTGAACTTCTTTCAACTTTCCGATCGGGACGACACTGTTGATGGTTAACGCCCCGCCAGCATCGACTCCAAGTTCAATAACCCAGGACTTCCACAGCCTACGGATAAGTCGACTGAGATATAAAGTCAGCGCAGCATGGCGAGTAGAAGGTTGCACCATTTCGACTGTTGCTGGTTGCCCGTCCTGCTCGGGAAGTCTAGGATTTCCACCGTAGTTGATATAGACTTGTTTTGCGCGATCTTGAGTGGTCTGATCGATGCCGCGACCTATTCCGGCGCGGCCGTTGTCTCCTTGGCGACACGCGACAGCGAGCGCAGCAGTGATAGTCTCAACATGGCCATAAGCACTCCGAAATCTGTTCACCTCGGCCTTCACGCCTTCATCCCCGCTGGCATTTCTAATGACTAAAGCAAAGACATCGACAAGTCTTTTGCGCCGTATTAGATGTACGCCTGTATTCGTAAGGACGGCAAACTCGCTACCGTTGGGATCATCAAACTGAACGGCCAGCTCGTTCCCAAAACCCTGGGGTTGGTCGCTCGCTGCAAATGGTTTCGTGACAAGGCCAATATCTTCAGCCCTACTGCCGATCTCGATCCAGGTAGCATGCTCATAGAACCGCATACTTTGAGTCTGGCGGCCATGGTTGATCCGTCCACTGTCAGGAGCAGACATGAATAGACAGTCAACCTCTGGTCGGTCCGACCGGGTAACAAAATCTAGGAAATAACCGGGAGCGAATCGGATTCCTCGCCGGCTCCTCTCTAGAGTCTTTGATTGCATGTCTGCATGCCCGATAAGACTGCTGAACCTATCAATTCTAGATCTCTGCTGGCCCGTGGGTGGGAATTTGATGCACTGTAATTGCATACTTTGAGGGGCCTGGTTCGAGGAGTTGAGGATGTAAGAGGCGGCGCTCGTAGCACTCATGAACAGTCGGCATCCCGTATTTGTCAAAGCCATAAGATGAACCTTGGAATCCTCGATTACGGATATTGGACTGATTGATACGATGTCAATACGATCATTGAGCAAAGGTGATGTGACGCTGAGCATATGAGTTATATCGCGTAGGAAGTCATCTTTGGTCTTTTCGATAACCTTGGTGAGCTTGTTCGGAGGTTCGATGTGGTAAGTGCGCACGGTCGATGTGTTGGAAAGAGAGTAGAGTAGACTTCTGGTATCATCGACGACAATATCCACAATGTGCTCACTCGAGGTCTTTCCCCATATAATTTGTGATGGATTGGGAACCGCGGCAGACCAAGGACGATATGTGTGATTTATCTTCTCGGCTCTATTTGTGAACCATTTCTCCTCCTGCTGATACTTGAGCTCGTATATATCGCTATCAGATTGACCGGAGAAGAAGATGCGGCCGTCTGCAGAGCCGGCAATAACATGCGCCTCGGTGCCTTTCAGGGGTAATGACATCTTAGTGCCATAGAGCTCAATGGTTTTGGCGCCACTTGGTGCATCTTTGGCAGCGACTCCTAACAGGAACATCTCCGAAGTAGTGGCGACGACCAATATGTGTGTAATGATCTTGTTGAACACATCAGGCTTTGGGGCCACAAGTTTCACGGCGGTAATGCTATGCTGGCTATCTTCGTAACCAATAAGCTCGGGGTTCGGGTGCGTGTAGTCCCAAAGATAGAGAGAATTGTCGATGGTCACCCAGGCGTGGTTCAGCTCAGCGAAAAGTCCCATCATCGTAGACACCTCTGCCTTGTTATATTGCTCGAGAACATTATTGGGGAGGGCGTACGTCGTAGTCTGCTGGAAAGGAGCCCACGGGGAGTCGCTGCGAAGGATGTCATAATCGGAGGATATTTCTGTGTGAGCCTGGTCAGTATTTGAGCTTGTCAACAAATATTATATGATAGAATACTCACGTCTACAGTAGGAATCAAGCTGGGGATATTCGCTATCCCTAGCGAGTGCATTGTTGATGTACGTCGCAGCTTTGGCCAGGGGAGGTTGAGGAGGCATGTTTTGGCTTTGAAGGCTTTGCAGGCCTTGTAGACCTCGTATCATCGCCTGCTCCTCATCAGGATTAGTAGGAGCATCGAGTTGGCCAGCGGAAGGAGCTATATTTTCTCGAAATAAGCGGCGGCGGACCGGGTCTTGTTGGGAGTTGAAGCGCGATGCGACAGCGGGAGTATGCAGGAAAGCGCCGGGCAGGGCATGAGATGGCGTCTGTGGGAAAGCCATGGTATATGCGGTTGACTGCAAAACCAGGCGCGACAACGATGACTGACTGGATGGGCTCGTGTGATGAACTCGATCGACTGGAATGGAAGGGAATAGCCAATTGCAGGCGGCTAAAGCACCGCGATGCTATCGGGTCATCAATGGCGACGTCGAGTTACTTCTCTCGAATAGGAATGGGCGCGGGTGTATGAAGATGTTCTTTTCTATTTCGTGTCCAAGTCAAGAAAAAGCTTGTTCCAGAGAGAAATGAAAAGAAAGACAAAAGTTGGTGGAAGTTTTGATTTTGTGAGGTCCAGGTCTAGTTCCAGATCCGGCTCTTACCTAGATAATGGCAGATGTGAGAAGGCTGGAACTGGAAGTAGGTGAAGGTTAGCTTATTTTTCTTTATTCGAATGCGGGAGCTTTGACGACACGCGCTTCCACTCGCCTGAAGCTTCTCAGGTTTGGTTTTTTTTTATACATACCTTTTCGCGACTTGAGCGCGCTAGTCCAAACCGGGTGCATTGTTTAACAAGTGGGGTATTGTGTAACGTCATTGGCTGGTGCTGGACGATAAGGTCATGTATAGAAAGGCTTTCCTTTAGTACATATGTATAGTATATACATAGTATACACAGACGACTGAGGCACATGGACTACATACATGTATGTGTAGAAGCGAAAGCCCGAAATGCCGTCTTGAGATAATATGGCATATCAAATTGAAATTTAGGAGAGCAATGACATAATCATAAAACGGAGGAGTCAAAAATAAAACTTAGACGTTCATTAATACTCGATATCCAGGTAAACATTCATATCTGGAATCTGTTACAATGCGTCTCTTTGTACGCATACCCATATCAAACTCTTCAACAGCTCCGTTAAATATCCGTATTAGCTTTAGCTTCATTTCAAGGCGTCTTACTCCTTCTTCGCGTTTCGGGCAGCCTTCCTCAAGGCCCGATCTCGTATATCCATTTCCATCTTCAAGTTGACCCAAATACCGAACCAATGCCCTACACCAATGGTGTTCTCAATGGCCCAGGCCATCATCGCGTGACTCCAGTAGGGAGTGTAAGTATACGCCATACTCTGCCAGCCTCCAAGTCCGACCTTGCTCAGGGCGGCCCGCACGAATTGTTTCGGGCCGGGAATCAACACACTGGCCCGTCGTACTTTGCTCATGGCCGTTGTGACGAGGTAGCTCAAACATAGTTGAACGTCTACGTTGCTTGGCTTCAACTCGGCGGCGAGAGCAGATGACCAATATTGCAGAAATGCTTTGCTGCCTGAGTAAGTGGCTAGGTAGGGGGTCGGTATCCATCCGCCGAAGCTACCCATAGTAAGGATCAGACCACGCTTGCGGGTCTGCATACCCGGAGCGACAGCCTGAGTAACCTTCAGAGTGCCAAGGCAGTTGATAGTGACGATGTCCTCGAGCTCTTTCTGTTCGGTAAGGAGGAAGGGGACGGCGATGCTATGGCTCTGGCCAACGTTGTTGATGAGAATACCAATGTCAAGGCCGGAGATCAATTTGGCAAGACGGGCATAATCGGCATCGTCGTCAGCAGAGAAGTCCATATCGAGAACTTTAGTCTGCAACCCGGAAAACTTGTTCTCTAGCTCCTGGGATAGCGCCTCTAGTTTTGATAGAGTCCGCGATACTAGGACGAGGTTGAAACCCTTGGCAGCAAGTTGAGTAGCAAATTCTTTCCCTAGACCATCAGATGCGCCCGTCACCACAGCCCAGGTACCTTTCTTTCCATATTTCCTGAGCTACGAGGTAGGCATACAAGCGTTAGAAAAATTGACAACCCCGGAATGGGGGAGTAAGCTGCGAGGGCGGGTATATAGGAACTTACGTTGGTGCCGCTAAGGACGAAGATGCTTAAGAACAGACGGAGGAAATTCAGCAGTTTAGAGGCTACGAACAGAGCTCCAAGACCAGCAAAGGTCAATTGAACGCTCTGGGGAATGGACGCGATAACATCGCTCACAGAATCCATTTTTAAAACAATTGGAAAGATCGGGATCCTCTGATGAATCGTCTGTCGTATAGGGCAGGGCGTAATATCCCACCCGAATAAAAGAGAGGTGGGAGGAGAAGCTGAAATTTAAGATTGTTGCGTTGTTGGGGTTTTAGCTCAGTGATTGAAAGCTAGTGTGGGTATTTCAATATCCCTTTTGAGTTAGTCTTGTCAACTTCAATGTTCTTTTTTCTTTTTCTTCAATGGTAATACATAGATGTAGGTACATGTATGTACAGTACCTACATACATGTATTACATGTATATAATATTGGGTGTCTTTTCTTTTTATCGGTAAGGCTACCTACCCCTGATCGGTACCTGGCATCCTGGTTGGAAGCTGGAAGCTTAGCGCGCTTACCGTATATGTATGTAGTTAGCCACTTACGATAGGTTATCTTAAAGGAATTCACCATACCTTGACGGCCTTTCGAACTTTCATTCAACTACCTTATAACAATCCAATTGTTCGAATCCCTATCTGATATCAATCATATAAAAAAGAGAATCATGGACGTCCTCAAAGATTATCTCCCAGCTGCGAAAGGCTATCTGCCCTACTACTTGCTGGTGGTACGTGAACTTGTCTCGCACTAATATACCTATTTCCACCATTTCTCACCGCCACTAACGGAGCCCGAACTATAGACATCCATCATTGCTGTTGGCAACTCTCTTCAAAACTATCTAACATTACACTTCTCACGGCGCCTCTACAACGGCCAATTCGTGCCCAATTCCTCGCTGCCCCCTAAGACAGCCACCTTCAACCCGGAAGACTCGACCCAGAAACTTGTGCCCGCCTCCTCAGTCTCCAACACTAAGGAAGCTCGCACCCAGGACCAGGTAACTCCCCTCGCCGCAAGGTTATTCGGTACCTATACGATCATCTCAGCCATCGTGCGCCTCTACGCTGCCTACAATATCCACCTAGCACCCATCTACCAAATCACCTTGTGGACCTACGTTGTTGCGCTTGTGCATTTCGGTTCGGAATTTGCAGTCTACAGGACAGCATACCTTGGTCCAATCGTGTCTACCTTCTTCTTTGCCAGCGTCGGCATTGCATGGATGGCTAGTCAATACAGCTTCTACGTCGAGGTATAAGCCGAAGAGACTACATTGTCGGGAAAATGTAGAGGATGTGGTCAAGAAATCCGACAGGGTAAAGAACAGCCAATAATGCTAAGACTAGGCACATATTATTATGTATACTTCTAACTATGTTATATCTAACGCTAAATTTCCATCCTCTACTTCTTTGGGCGGAATCTGCTCGTTATTGGAGCTTCTTGCGGTACAGCTCTCCAGCGCAATCCCTAAGTCTCGCCGCAGCTTGTTCGGGGGTGATGTCTCGTTGGGGCTCTGCCATCAGCTCGTACCCAACCAGGAACTTTCGTACCGTAGCTGACCGAAGCAGAGGTGGGTAGAAGTGCATATGGAACCAGCTGTTTTCGACTTCCTCGTCCGTGCCGTCCAGCGGGGCCTGGTGGATTCCGGAGCTGTACGGGAAGCTTGTCTCGAACAAATTGTCGTATCTCCTCGTTACCTCCTGGATCGAGTCGGCGAAGTTGAACCTCTCCTGTTCGGTTAGGTCTACCAAAGCTCGCACATGCCGTTTGGCGATAATCATGACCTCAAATGGCCAGATCGCCCACCACGGACAGACCACTAAGAAGGATTCGTTCTCATATACGATGCGCTCCTTTTTCTCCATCTCTAGCTTGACATAGTCCCCAAGTAGATGCCGAGCCCCGTGTTCGGCTCTGTATTTGGTCATCTGGATAATCTCTGCCGCAGGTTCCTCTGGTAGGGTACTGGTCGTCCAGATCTGGCAATGCGGGTGGGGATTCGAGCATCCCATTGCGGCCCCTTTATTCTCGAAGATCTGCATATATCGCAGTTGCTGCGATGGCGGGGGTACGAGAGACTCGGGTGGCGCTTCGCGACTTAGGAGATCTAGCTTGGCAGCAACCTGGGTTAGAGGGTTTGTTGGCGCAAGGTGGATTGCATAGATCCTTGTCCACGTCTCAATGATCGGAAGGATATCTTCGGCAGGCATGTCGGCGAGGGTGAGATGATGCTTAGGCGAGAAGGTAAGGACGAAGCATTTGCCCTTGACACCTTCGGCGCGAAGTAGCAACGAAGAGAGATCTACTCAGATTAACTAGGCTCGATATCGAGCTGTAAGGTAAGAAAGAAAGGCTTAGCTGATTACCATCGCTTGAAGGTGCTGCCTCGTAGTCTTGCTGTTGCTCCTTCACGGCACTATAGTCATTCACAAACACAAACGTCTGCTTGTAATCGGGATTGGCGTCGCCTTGTGCTCGCGAATTTCTAGGGCACAGGTAACACTTGACGTGGTTAGTTAGTAAGAGTGATCAACATTGCAACTGAGCATTGCTTGCCTTTGGGTCGTATTCAGGCAAGGTAATAATTCCCGGTGCTTCTTGCTGACCCCTAACCAGCAAACGTGGTAAGCAACTATCGCCCTCCACCCGCAAGTCCTGGTACGATACACTTACTGCCACGGCCTCTTCGTCCTATGAGGGGATACAAGTAACCACGAGCCTCTCAGCGGATTGTACCGCCGGTGGGAGATGTCATCGAGGATCTTGTCTGGCATGACGAATTAAGGAGGAGGAGGGACAGAAAATAGATTTTGGGGATTTAAATATACAAGGGATTTCAACACGCTCTCATTGATCAAGAGGAGCTACGATTTGAACTCTTGTGAAGTTTGAGGAAGACGTAGAATCAAGGAGCTATTTACCTCAAAAGCAAACAACCTCGGTGGAAGAAGCGGATAGTTACGGCGTATATGGTACTGGGACTTGATTATCTTATGTACCCATTATGATCATGAGCTACATATGTATATGTATCCATAGATGTCGAATGTACATACAACGTATCATGTTTGTAGCTGAGAGCGAAAAAGCAACGGCAACCCCTCCCAAATTCAAGAATGCTATGATGTAATTGGACCGCTTTAAGGAAATCTCGGTGGTTCCGTCGGCCTAATACATACATGTAAATGCTACTTAGATACATATGTATATACTTAATGTAGCCAAGGTACCCATATGCAAATAACCATACATGTGGCTTATCCCACGTGATTATAGTGAGCCTCAAATACCAAAACCGTAAGTGACGGGTATGTCGCTCCGCATCTGTAGCAACCGCTAAAGCCCCCGTCACTTCTTATCACCGAGTAACCTCATTACTATCGCGACGTCGACGCATCCATTGACAAAACACTATTATCATCCCCCGATTGCGCGTCTTTGATGTATCCTTCCCTTCCGTTTACTCCTGATATAGTATCCCGTTAATTCTGCCCCCCCTTCTCATCTTTTTAACTCTACTGCGGTTGATCCACGGAGTCCTTGCTGACTTCGTAACCGCCATAATTCACACTGGACGATAATATGGGTGTCATCCGCAAAAAGACGGCCACGAGAGGTGGTGAAGGTGGTGTCAAATATGTCTGCGACGTCTGCTCGGCAGATATTACATCGACAGTATGTATATATTCTCTTTATACTTCGTTACCGCTCCATCCGTCTGTAGAATGATGCACCCCCGCGTAGTAAATCCCGTTTCCCCCTTCTACTTACACCCTTGCTTCCGCCTAATTCATCTGCCAATATTTATGAGGAAATTTTGTATTTAATAACTTTTCTCCCCTTAGGTAAGAATACGATGCGCCCACAGCGCCTGCAACGAGTACGACCTCTGCGTCCAGTGTTTTGCCAGCGGCGCTTCCAGTGGCTCGCATCAACCAGCCACACATCCTTACAAGGTCATCGAACAGAACTCCTTCCCCATCTTTGACAGAGACTGGGGTGCAGATGAGGAACTACTTCTTCTGGAGGGTTGCGAGATCTACGGACTTGGGTCATGGGCCGACATTGCGGACCATATTGGTGGTTATCGCCACAAAGATGAAGTCCGGGACCACTACCTCAAAGTCTATGTGGACTCGCCCTGCTTCCCACTTCCGGAACGATGCAAACCATCCGACATGGAATTGGCCCAGGAAATATCTCGCGAAGAATTTCAAGCACGTAAAAAGCGAAGGATCGAGGAGCGACGGGAAGCCCAGAAGAACGCCCCTCCAATGCCGCCCAAGACTAAACCCACAGCCAGTGTGCCTTCTTGCCACGAGATACAGGGCTATATGCCCGGCCGACTCGAGTTTGAGTCAGAGTACGCTAATGAGGCAGAAGAGGCAGTTCAACTTATGCAGTTCGACCCTGGCGACGGTATCAATCCACGTACCGGAGAGCTCGAACCGGAAATGGAGCTCAAACTCACAGTTATGGACATCTATAACTGCCGCCTAACTCAGCGTGTGGAACGTAAGAAGGTCATCTTTGAACACAACCTGTTAGAGTACCGAGAAAACACGAAGCAAGAAAAGAAGAGAACAAAAGAAGAGCGAGACCTCTTGAACAAGGCGAAACCCTTTGCGCGCATGATGAACCACGACGACTTCGAGTCGTTTTGTCAAGGCCTCATTGATGAGTTGAATCTGCGACAAGCCATCGCGCAACTACAAGAGTGGAGAAATATGAAGATCGGAGATCTTCGAAGCGGCGAGAAGTATGAGCAAGAGAAAGCCCAGCGGATCCAGAAGGCGATCCCGATGGGTTCCATGGACCGTGAACGACTGGCTTCGGCGCAACGATCTAAGCAAAATGTTCAGCCGGAGCCTCCCAGTGGCGCTGCCTTGCTTGTGGCGCCCGAGCTCCCATTCCGGCCAGTCACAAATGGAACCACACCTCAGGGGCCTCCGGATGGCCCAGCGAATGGCGACACCAAGCCGCTCACGAATGGACATACAAACGGAGTTACTAACGGTGTCGAAGTTAATGGATCATCGACCCCTGGAAAGCAGAAGTTTGTGCCCCAACCCATTTCGGGCGTGCAGCCATTGGTCCTCACTCAGGACAATGCTCCAGATCTACATCTCCTTACTCCGGAAGAGGTAGAGTTGTGCAAGGTGTGCCGCATACAACCCAAACCATACTTGATGATCAAGGAGCAGGTATTCAAGGAAGGTCTCAAGGGCAACGGAGCATTGAAGAAGAAACAAGTGAAGGAAATTTCTCGATTGGATTCGCAGAAAGGAAGTAGGATATTCGACTTCTTTATCAATTCTGGCTGGATTGCTAAGGCGTAGTGGATGATTGACTGTAAACGATTAGAAACTATACCCGCATCCTACGGTTCTATTGGCTTTTTTTCCCTCCTGCTTTGTATGTATGCTAGGGCCTTCGATGTTTTAATCAATGCTGTTATAGATAGGCTAGATGGCGAATTACCGAGAGACTTTTTCAATGCAAGATGTAGTTCGCTGTCTAAAAATTACACAATAGATGAAACAATGAGACTAGAGCATCACAGCTCGAATTCTACCAATGCACCGGGATGTCTGTTTTGGAGCAGGCAAACTCGATAATGCGAGTCCCGATCTACCCAACCTGACGTAATACAATACAATATATGGCTTGCAATGGTCTGGCTGATGCTGCGAGTACCCGCCGGTGGCCAAGATGAACTTGTACGACCGTATACAGGTACCTACCTAACCTACATGTATGCTTAGATTAGATATGGTGTCCTTAGGTACCATATTCCATGCAAGCCGGTGCTACGTAGCAACTCGTATCATCAATGCATGTTTTGGATGAAGCGAAGAGCTATGTCTCGTTATACCAAGATTCATCTGCATCAAAGTAACCTTAATACTTGTGTAAGTACATAAGGTATGGAGTACATTTAGTGAATACATAATGTTTTTGACTATTCGTCGCCACTACAGCCAACCTTGAAGGTACATATATAGAAGGACATACGACTAAGATAATTATGGGCGTATAATTTCCTTCTCTTTTGTTTTTATTGTTCTTCCATGAGCACCGTCACTCCTTCATCAACTCACTCTTATAAGTGCTCGTTTCCGATTTACCAGCCATCAGACACATCTCAAGAGTCCAACGTCTCATCACAAGAATTGCACATAGTCCGGTCCCAGCTGGTGCCAATAGATACATACCTATTCTACCTAAGGTATGACATCAAATTGAATTATACCCGACATACATAGTCTACATACCTATACTAAGGTATTCATAGGGTATTACTCTATGTAGATATGACTACGACAACAATATGTAATCAGTATTAAATCGTCGGTCTTCCACTTGACAAGGGGTGATCCGGAATAGGTTGCAGCCACATTCTCCACTCTTCCACCCCTTGTCCGCCGCCCGCGCCCCAGACCATTCCTATTTCTACCTGTCGGGTCCTGCTTTGGTGCGACCGTTTTTTCTTCCTACGATGGCCATTGGCTATCAGCAACTTATAGGCTTCATGCCGCGTCGAAACATCCTCCTCCCAACCCTCTGCATCATCCTCCTTATCGCAGTATGGACCTTCCGCTCTCCACGTCCCTCTATCGACGGATGGCTTGACACCGCTGCCACCCGAGGCGCTGCATCGCCGCCCCCCTCTTCACTCGGTCCGCCATCTCAATCCCACAATGATGTCGACCTGTCAGCTCCCGATGCGCCCTTCGTCGGCTGGCCGTTACAGAGAGTATGCAACGAAGCTACATGGGTTCAAGGCCTAGTATACATATGTGATAATAACTCGGGCGGGATCGGGAATATAAGAAACTACATCCAGACCTGTATCCGGTACGGTCTTGAAGCTGGCGCGACCGGACTCGTCATGCCCAAGATCCGAAGGCGCAACGAAACAGATCTAGCTGATCTCTTCACCGACTATCTACCATTCGACTATATGTTTGACGAGAAGCACTTCAAAGATGCTTTCGCCGCCAACTGCCCTCAGATTACCATCTATGACGACATCAAGGATATACCGGGGGTAGGCAGCAAGCCCGACATCGAACATATCACCCCCAAGAAGTTTGGGAACCGGGAAGGCTGCGATTTCAGGGATCAAAATCGGCACACGGATCGGTTTGGCGACAGATTCCGCAAATGGCTAAACGACCCAAAAAACGGGCACTCTCCGCCGTCACAGGATCATCCACGACTCATCCGTTTCAATTGGGGTGTACTGTGGGACTGGCAAATCTACCGTGACGGGCCCGAGTTTGCAAACACATTCGGCAACATCCTTAGGTTCAACGACCAGCTATTGCGTCTAGGGAAGAAGACGCTGAAGAGGATGCACGCTTACGCGGA
This sequence comes from Hypoxylon sp. EC38, assembly GCA_002120335.1. NCBI lineage: Eukaryota > Fungi > Ascomycota > Sordariomycetes > Xylariales > Hypoxylaceae > Hypoxylon > Hypoxylon sp. EC38. Next base: position 61,821 of record KZ111268.1, read on the forward strand.
GGCCAATGGAGGCAAAGACGGGAGATTTCTCGGTGTACACCTAAGGACAGAAAGCGACGCTCTGAGTTTCTGGCCAACATATAATACCCAGACCGAGGCTTACCTCAAGCAAGCCACTAAGCGAGGGTTCGAAGTAGCGTACATAGCGACGGGAGACCCCCTGGAGGCGCAGAACTTTGCCGGCGCGGCAATCGAGATGGCACAGATGAGGGTGGTTAGCAAGGCAGACTTATTAGATGATGAAGAGCTAGAGGAGCTAGATTCGTTGAGCTGGGATCAACAGGGCGTCATTGACTTCATCGTCCTACTCGGAAGTGACTTTTTCGTGGGCACGATGCCGAGCAGTTTCTCCATATACATGGCTATGAAGCGACACTTGAAAACAGGAGGCCTTTATACGAGACCTTACAAGGTAGGGACGGAAGGTGATGGACTATCGTATTTGGTGGGTAACTATGAAAAGTATTGGGAAGGCTGGCTCTACATGTGGGACGGCATGTGGCCTTGATTGTTGGGAGAATAGATTTCTTTTGACTCGAAATAAAGCACCACGAGTACCTAGGTATATATGTTATTAAATCAGTGATCTTTCCCATAGATTTTCAAAGTAACTATCTAAATATACTGATAGCTTTGACGCTACATCAAAATTATGTATCCTACTCTAGCAATTCGAAATGTGAATGGTTCCAATGGACGCCAGCTCTGATTCTAGTGTCTTCTAAGTTACACCGACAGTGAAAAAGGGACACCCCTACATGCATGTATCTGATAACTTAATTCCGTTAAATACATAGTAACATTCCCTAAATACATATCTATCCGTATATCGCGGGGTCATCTAGAAGCTGCATTTGACGTCTATCAAACTTCTTAAACTGCTCAACGTCGACTACATACTTTAAGCTTCTTCATCAATCTACAAGTCTAAAAATTCACGGACTCATCTGACTTCTTGTTAAATACTCAGGCTAATATCGATAAGTCCGTGTTCAAGAAGCAGCCCTAATAATACGTTCAAGATGACTATGGTGACCATATCCAACCTGCAGCGCATTACGGCGTCGAAACTAGCAGAGATGCTGCTCGCTAGTGCAAACCAGCCGTCTCTAGACTCTAGCAAGGTAGCCATCGTAGACGTACGAGACGACGGTATGTATTTCGCACTTTATACAATTATCTCTTATACGATACAAATAAATTCTGTTACATTTTTATTTGCTTGGGTAATCCGGTTTTACTTACCTGTTCTCTTCGCTAACCAACTCCGGGCGTCGCGTAGACCATATTGGGGGGCACATCAAGTCATCGCTGCATTTCCCTAGCCGCAGTCTCGACGCCACAATGCCCACGTTGTTGCGCAAGCTCGCTGACAAGGAAGTCGTCGTCTTCCACTGCGCTCTGAGTCAGCAGCGTGGACCCAGCGCTGCCCTCAGATACCTCCGGGAAAAGGAGGCCGAAGCTGCTGCTGTGAAGAAGGGCCCTGAGGAGAAGGAGGCCGAGGTTGAGGCCAAAGACGGAAAGCAGCAGCAGGTCTACGTCCTGGATAGGGGCTTCGTCGGCTGGCAGGAAGCCTATGGCTCTGATGAGAGGCTCACGGAGGCGTATAGAAAGGAGCTGTGGGAAGATGGTTATTAGATCAGGGATTGCATTTAGGCAGACTATTGTGAGAACAGCAGGCGGCAATCCAAGGCTTATTTGGAGATGTAGTAGCAAATTTAACTGGTAAGCACATTCATTGGCGAGATTATGTTGGCACTTAGCTTACTAGAGCTAGCTACCTGGCAACTAAACACTTCTCGCCTAGTAAGAGCCTTATCAACAAAGGTTATTGGAGTTGGGCGCTAAGACAAAGATATTAACCTAGTAGTTCATTTATTTAGAAGCATAAGAGGAATAGACTACCTAGTTTTGTCATCAATGAACTCAAAACTCGCTTTAAGAATGCCCCTTGGCTCTCTGAAGGTACTCTTTTCCTGTGCCATTATACTTTATTACTCTCTGTCATGTTTCACCATGGACAAAGAGTCACTATATATATCCTAGCCGTAGCCAGATAGTTTCCAGCTCCTCGCGGAACAACGCGTTCTATTCTCATATACCTAGTGCGCCACGTGACACTCTCTTAATTAACCGTTTGGTCCCCAAAACGACATGGATGGGTATAATACTTAGGCACGTCAACTTCTTCGCTTGCCAAATAATTTATCAGATGGTACGGGATATCTATATGAAGTCTAACCTAAGGCAAGATAGAGAAAGTAGCATTTTACATGTCCGTCATCGCCTCAGCCTAGATAGATGACAGCTCTTTTCGTAATAGCATGTTTCTTCCCCCTTTCTACGCTGCGCTACATGACAATACCTACCTAAGGTAACTTAAGATTAAGCTACAAGGTAGATAGAAACTTTACTTACAACTGGCTAATACTTTGATCAGACTGAAATACAATAAGGCTTGGACGATTAAGAGCCCACCAAGTGGTCATGAACCTTGATTCTTAAGCCATAGCTAGATATGATGGGATAAGGGACGGTAAGGGGGTTAAGTGGTTGAAAACCCTATACATTACTACCCATGTATATACGAATAGGGGCTCGAATGCTTACTATAGGTAATATAATCTAGGAAGATATATGCCAGATCCCTACTCCTTTATAAGATCGCTCGGTGGTAGACAGAAGCATTGCTATATTTCTGTAGAGATTTTCTCAGCTGGCAAGAGGAGCACGACTGACTTTTAATAAGGTCTGAGATAAAGAGCTATATACTCTGAAGTTTCAACTAGAATAACCTCGCTCAAAGCCCGGGATATGAAGAATTGTGAACTTTCCTTAAGCACCGCCGGTGTGGCCTGAGTAACAAGTGCAAATTTTATAGCGCTACATGAACTTAATAACTAGACCCAAAGGCCTGCTGTTCCCGTATTGCTGGAGCTCATAGGAAGATCCTGTTCCTAGTCAAAATCAAATCCCTCACATTACCGCAGGCCTTGAGAGATTGGTTATTCCCACTTGGATCAACTACTCCAGAAAACACAGCCGAGTCAGAAACATACGCCTACACATCTTTACCGGCCCTTTCTCGTTTCCATCCCTTGAGCCCTTATTCGAATCACACTCGCAAAACCAAATAAGGAACAAAAATACCAGGATATCAACACACTAAATACTATGTCAGGGGAGTTGACGGCCGGGGCTGGGGAAGAAGCTCATCACATCTCAATACTTACGACATGGATAGGACTAGGACTCCTCACGTCAATATGGTATCTTCTACGATTATATCTCGACTCCACTGTACAATACCTTGGGCTAAGAGGGACTATCGCACTGTGCTTAGCATGCGTCGTCTTGGGTCCAACAGCATTCGTCCCGGCCTTGTTGTTCATGGGCTATAAAGAACCCAACCCGGCCGGCCGCCTCATAGATATCGAAGCTCAATTAAGCGGCAGCGAAGTCCAGAACCCACCCGACACCTCGGGCCATACTTCTACTATTCCTATGGCTATAGAGAGCAACAAGGATGACGACCACTCCTCTATGGAGTATATCTTTGTTTCAAGCAGCGGGGGATCGCACTCGTACGGGACCATCTCCGTCTCGCCACCACGTGGCCACGAATCAGCATGAGCAGATATTTAGTATCCGGTCGAGAAGCATGGAATGCGACAGAATAGTAGAAGAATTAATACGAAGGTCAAGAAAGTTGCCGTACCTGGGACATAGCCAAACGTGGTCTAAAATGAAGGGCATGAAGTAGAAGCTCGTCTCCCTACCTCACCGGTTAGTCAGCACCACTAGAATATAGGTGGATAGTCTCGGTGCTGCCTAGCTCAGTTTCGCCATATAAATTTATAGCCTACCTAGCAATGAGAAATTGGTCGAAATGTCCCTGATTTCAAAGACTGGATCCTATCATTAACTAGGAACTTCACATTACCCTTGAATTTCTAAGAAATCAATATATTATATAAATACCTAATTTGGGCGGTGGCCCTTTAACATGCCTAAGATACAGCATATTAGCACTGGCTGAGCCGCCTCTCGTGCCTTCGGCACTACGCTTTAATTAGCAAAACGGGTAAGATTAGCAAATACCTTCGAATAAGTAACATTCCTTTATAAACTTAAGTACCTTATAATAGGGATAAATACCATATATAAAGATTATACTAGAATTGGGTATATTAGATATTCCTTAGGAGGATTTGCTAGTCTTGCCTATTTTGCTAATTAAAGCGTAGTGCCGAAGGCACGGGGAAGCGGCTAAGCCAGTGCTAGTAGTAGTAAAACGAATCTCTATTACCCCGATACGTACTAGACTACCTAGTTAAAAAGACCTTTCTTAATACAACGCGGAAAATATATAAAGATAAATAGGCGACTATGCTGGAAACCTAAACTCGACAGAATGTACCGTCGGTTGGGAAATCGCCGTACACCCAGTAAGATCCGCAATTAGGTCCCTACAGGCGAGAAATCCCTTCTCCTCGGCGCGCCGCATTGCCCGTTGGCACTGTTCTGGCTCAAACCCAGTACTGCATGGCTCTACCGTGATTATCTGCTGATGCACCTTCCAAAGAAATTGAATCATATCTAGACGTCCGTGTTCTGCAGCCCCTTCCAACGGCCATCGTCCATTTATTTTTGATGGTAAAGCATATAACGATGCTCCCATATGAAAAAGGTCGGCTATAATCATACAATTTCCACTGATAGCTGCGAGTTGGAGAGCTGTACCACCACCACGGATTGCCGGCTCGGCATTAACGTCTGCACCATGCTCGAGTAAAAGCCGGACAATGCTAGTGCTGCCAACTTCAGCCGCACGTTGCAACGGTGTCCGCTTTATAGTGAGAAGTGCCCGAGCATTGACATCGGCACCGCGATCCATGAACAATCGGACTAGATCCTCGTTCCTTATCTCAATAGCTAACAATAGTGCGGTTTGGCTGACAACAAATCCTTCTATTGTGTACTCTGCTATGCTATCGATATTGCATCCAGCATCCAGTAGTTGCTTGATTATGGAGAAATTGGGATCGCGATGATTTTCGGTCTCTATAATTGCCAAACCGAGGGGCGACAAATATCTCCCCCCATAATAGCAAACAGTCGTTTTTCTCAAGTCGAAGAACCCAGATCGGAGAAGACTATCCAAAGCTGCAGTATTGCCGGGGCCCCTTTTGACTGAAGCTATAAGGGCTGGCATGCCAGCTTGGTTCACAATTGGTCTGATCCCATTAGCCATTTCCTCCATAAGGATTTTAAGCGAGTCAGGATATTCTTCGATCGCCAGCTCCAAAACCGCCGAAATATCTGCGCCCCGTTCCACCAATTGTTTGATCATGTGAATGTCATGCTTCCGAATCGCTATTGTCAAGCAGAAGGTGAGGCCTTTTCTATTGGTAAACACGGAGTCCAGCAAGAAACTAAATAGGTCATTGCTGACCGAGTCTAGGGCCTTGGTAAGTCGTTCCATGCTCTCGTCCACATCGTCAGGAAAGCTTGTCGCGGGGAAAGAAGTGATTAGATCCATAATGATAGATTTGTCACCCCATCTAATAGCTTCTGCGAGTCCGATTGAGTCTATTGCATAATTACCACCTTTAATATCTGCACTCAAGATAGCCCGCACAAGTCGGCTATTCCTTTGGATGATAGCTGCATTCAATGGTTTACCACGGTCACTATAATGCCGATCACTGTCGACGGGACCGCAGTTGACACAGTTGACATCAGCACCGGCATCGAGTAGCTCAGAGGCTATCGACTCATTATTATTCCGAACAGCATACAAAAACCCGAGCGCCAAATTTTCCGGCCGAGGAGATAGGTAGAGTGATAACAGTTTTTTAATATAGTTCAGGTCGTCAACCTTGGAAGCTGCTGCAATGCTTGAAATGAACCATTCCGTGCTGAGATGTTTTAGCGCACCATCTCGTTCAAAAATATTAACCAGCAAGGGATTCCTAGCTAGGATAGCTTCAGATAAGGGAGTATTAAAAGGCGTCTGAAACTCCAAACCCGGCAGTTTTCTATCTTGAATATAGGGGAAGGAGTGAATCCTAGCAGGCGTTTGTTCTAGAACAAGGTCAATCAGATCGTTTCTGCCACTCCTGATTGAGGCACATAGAATCTCGTGAGTATAGACATTTTTTGAATGCGGTAGGAGTAGTTTAACAAAGTTAAAACTACCACGGCTTGCAGCGATCGCTATGGCTAAATCGACTTCAGAAGGGTAGAGTGTAAAACATTTCATTTCGTGAAGTAGCTCACAAGCACGAAGTAAACGGAGAGCATGCTCCGTAGCTTGTGTGTCCTCGAAGTGACGTGCAATATGCGATAGGTGCTGTTCCATGATAATTTCCTGGTGCGAAGCCGGCGGGATACTCATCAGAAGTAGTGAGATTAGAATTGGGTGGAGGGAGTCGTATAAGTCACCAAATATAAACCCGTGAACATTTGCTCCAGCCTTTAACAGTACATTCACGAGGTCCACAGCCCGTCCCCACTCGGAGGAGGCCCCGGACTTGTTGGCTATCGTCACTAGGAATGTGTTGAGTGCACCTCCGCGTCTAGATTCCCGCATAAACGTCTTATTCACATCGATGTTGTGATGGACCAACGCCTTCATCACTTCCGAACTCTGAAGCATCGATGCACGCTCGATTGGTGTGTACCTCATTCCTTCGTATACACAAACTATCTCGTTTAACTTAAGTAGGTTCATTGCGAGTAATCGAATCACAATTTGTTCGTCGCCAGCCTCGATCGCGGCTCGGAAGAGGTTTTCGGCTAGACTTCCTGTAACATGACTGCGGTTGGTTCCAAGAACTTCATTCAGCGTTGGAATCACATTATGGAAACGGCCAAGAAGCCTGACTATGAGGGCAATTGGAAATCCGTCCAGGCCTGCAAACCCATTTATAATTGAAAAAATGATGGGAGCGAACAGCTTCGTTTCGTCAACCCCATTTGTCAATGTGATACTTATGTCTCGGTCATCATTGTCTGCAAAATGGCTCTCCTTCATTAAAGTATTGAACATGCGCAGTAAAGATGTTGGACTGAGCTGCTCTACCATCCTTGGTGACTTGGATGTTTCCCTCCCTAAGGGGATAGTGTCTGCTGAGACTAGATTCCATAGGCCCATGACCGAAAAGGTAGAGTTAGAGACACCATGCTGTACGACAGCTTTGATTGACCGGGATTTGCTTGTCATTAGAAGGTCCCTGAGGCGTTTAGTTGGTAGATTTTCCAATATTAGCCTAGCAACATGTGCTGCTACTGGAGTAGGGATAAACGCCCCATCGTGACATTGGATATGTGAACCAGTAGAAGGCCATAACGGCCCATTCTGAAGTACCGTCGTATTTTCGAGACAGTGAACACCTATCCCAATTGGATTGAACGTGCCAACGGATTCATTAGGAGGTCTGCTGCCTCCTCGACTTAGTGGGATAGCTTGCTGTCCACTAGAACTTTCTGCAACGCGACCGATATTGACATATTCGTCCTCCCGGGGACTCGAAAGCGTGGACCAAGTCCCGTCCGACCCGAGAATCTGAATTGATACTTGCTCGATGTCATGGGGGTTATATCTACTATTGCTGTCTGCGCAGTCGTCTAAGCGACGACGCTTCTGACCGCTAGACTGGCTCATGTAGTTTCGTCGAGCCCGTTGGATCTTGCGATCAGATACGGGGTGACCTGAAATGATAACCCTGCTTTGCTTGTTTCGAGGGAGTTTGTCCATAAAATTGAACACGGCCTCCCACTCGTAGTCCTTTAAGTTCTTGCGAGCCTTCCAAGCCTTTAGTTGAGCTTCGAATTGTGACATACTTCCAAGGTAAATGTTAGACCAGAATTAGGTATGCGGGGAAGTAGGGATTTTACCTCGCATTCAAGTGGTCACACATTTCTTCCGTCAGCTCTTTGAGCGTAAGATCCCGGGTCAAATATAAATCAAGGATCTTGTCCTTGTATTTTTCCCATTTGACTCCGGAGATCTTAGACCTCCGCTCGGCCGTAGTCATTATGACGATGACGCACTCCTGCGATTCAGAGTGTCAAAATAACGAAACTTTGCTACCCACAGACGATACGTGGGTGAGTCTCTAAATGGTGAGGATACATAGGTCGAGACTCCCTCTTCGATGATAACCCCGCTTGAAAAAGGCGCTATATACCTGGGATATGTTAATTCATGGATCATCCGGCTACCTCATTAACGAGCCAGGATGTGTTTTGAAGACGACGTTTAAGTTGGGTCCATTTCCAGTTAACCATCACGGTACCTGGATAGATAATGAACCTGGATTTATTTTTATACGTCGTAGTGGCTTGTGTGTTCGACTATCTTCTACGCGTTGCATTTATGCGTAGAGAAGTCCCGAGTACATACCACAGCCAATAATCAGGCTTCGATATTCGTGCTTGGGCTGTGTAACTGGACCAGCTCACCGGCTTTCCCCGACGATGACCATACAATCAAGCCCTCATAAAAGCATTGGCCGAACAGTGCAAATACTTGACTTGGCGGATTTTGTCAGCATCCAATGAGTAGGCAGGAATTTTCCAACGGAGATTCGGGCAGATTTCTGCTGCTGCATGTCTTATCACGCCACATTTTGGTCGGCAAGAATCTGCGAAGTTGGAGGGTCAAAGTATAATATGATAGGTTTCAGCCGTTCAGGAGCTGCCAAAATCAGGATAAGCCATAGTGGCTTAGGGGGGAAATCTGCTAGACTCTGCCGGAACCGGCTCTCCTTCAGACTCACCGCACTTGCAGCTTGTAGTCTTTATTGGCTCACATATCTCTTCTGGAATACATTCGGCTCATGGCATATAATCCAGACATTTTCCCATATTAGGTGTCCCAGGCCAAAAGCTGAACAAAGTCCTTGTATTTAGGTGTGTGGTTGAAGATTGAACTTGACCATGGCCTGTTCTAAGTGACTACCTCCAATAGATACTTACCTCTATACTGCCCAAGTGGTTTCGGTCGTGCCTGTTGGCTTCTTTTCCTAGAATTCGTCCACAATAAATTAGAGGAATTCGTAACGAATTGCTTTATTCCCAATTACTCATAATTTTCCCTACTTCACTTCAACATGAGTTTATCTAGTTCTGATATCATAGCCCTCTTGAGCTTACTGGCCATGTGTATCCCGGGGCTTTACTTCCTCTACGAGGTGTTCCAACGGTGGCAGTTTGCCTATAGGAGACGGCAAGCATATGAAAACGGTGTCGGCTCTGGCTATGAGCTCAACCCAATTCCTAGAGGCCGTCGGACCTTCTTCAATCCGGACTCAGTGGCTGAACCGAATCAATCTTCCTTGTTGGAGGGCGGCATGATGTTGCTTGCCGCTGTGAGCATCTATCTTCTCCTGTTGATAAGTGAAATAGCTAAAGGGCATTGTAGAGAAGCACTACTAGTGAGATTTTCATTGCTCGGTCGCCTCAAGGGGAGCAATATCAAAGACTTCATACTCATCGTGGTGAAGAAAGTGAAGCCCGTATGGAATTAGATACTGAGAGGTTGCTAGACTGAGTAGCTGTAAAGAGTTTGATTGTGTCACATGGCGTATCATAGATGAAGAGAAGAAATGTATTGTCCCACAGGGAGCTGGAATCTGGCTACAGCTGGGGTATACACATATGATGCCTCTTTGTCTACCTCATGTCTCAGGTAACATCTAAAGGCAAAACATCTAACAGTTTGTTTCAGGGTAGATTTAAAAGTTACGAGGCTAGGATAAGCGCTCTATCACTATGGGTAGATGATATTTATTAAATATGCAGCCACTCATCAGAATTGTGCTAAGGCGCGATAAAGGTAGATCGTTGTTTTCAGCCACCTAAGCGTGAACAACTTGTAACTTGATCTGTTGGCGCTCGTTGCTTGGCAAGTTGGCTGGCTCGGGATTTAGGCCATAGAATGGCTCGGGGGTGTGGTCCACGGAACATGCCCCAAAGCCTACGCCAATGTTAGCACTATCATGATCTTCCGTGTCTTAAATGGGAATGAATTTCACCTTCTAAGTTGGAATTGTAAGTGAGGAGCAGGCCGGCGTTGATACAAGAGCCAGGGCTCATCTCTCCGGGTCTGGAGAAGACTTCCCCAACAGTACCTGCAGGCATGTCGGGCATCAGAACGCTAAAGGGGACGGTAATGCCAAGGTTAGGATATAGTTGGTATATGAATTAAGTACGGCGAGTGTGAGGGTGGGAACGGTTAGTGTGAACATATTTTGTAAGAGGGTGACTGGTTCGAAGTAAACCAAAAATTTTCTGTGTTCAAGTTGATGGTGCTATTAGAATCATAAGATGCGGCATAGTCTCATATCTTTCTTCAAGACTTGCTCAGGATTTCCAAGTGGTCATCAGCGTAGCCTCAAATCTCCATTTTCAACCCGATTAAGGCAATGCAGGTGGGTTGGGTGGGCTTGGAACCAATACGAGCTCACCATCTTCGCATTTTCATGGGTGTAGATCTAGATGTCTATTTGCTAGCTAATAATATCTCCTTTTGGTAGCCTTTTAGAGAAAATTATGTCATGAAAACCGAACAGGTACAAGAGTTAATACTTGCGTTTAGTCTGATGATATCCCTGCTGAAGAGCCGATGCTACCTTAGAGTCATCATCCTATTCCCAAGATAATATCCAATTTATGCACGTTTCCGTTTACAATCTATAGCGGGTAGTTAACAGTAGTTATCCAGGATACCGGCCTTCCTTGGCTTGCATGTATGGGAGATGTTGCGGCTCAAACGCGTTTGTAATAAACATCATCCTTGCATAGCGAGACAGGGGCACGAACTACTATACGTAAAGTGAGTGCCATTAGATAACATCCTCAACCAGATGCCTAATATGTGCGTAAGCTAAATCCACTTGGTGGCGATTTAAAGTAGGTTACTTGATGATCGGTTTCCGGTAAATCGCAATATGCATGATTAATGAATACCCGAGTTTTACGAGGGCTATTGTATCGAATTGAAGAAGCTTATTAAAAATTTCCTATCGCGGGAATCTTAGGTGTTGATTACTTTGAAAATTTCGAGATATGGCAGTGTAGTGAGAGCTGTGGCAGGTGTGGCAGGTGTGGCAGGTGTGGCAGGTATGATAGGAGGGATAAGGGTAAAAAAAATAAAAATAAAAATAAAAATAAAGATAAAAATAAAGATAAAAAAAAATAATAAAATAAAATAAAATAAAATAAAATAAAATAAAATAAAATAAAATAAAATAAAATAAAATAAAATAAAATAAAATAAAATAAAATAAAATAAATAAATTAAATTTATTAATAAATATATTTATATTTAAAATATTAAATTAAATATAATAAAAAACGTTATATTTAATATAAAAAAGAAAAATTTTAATTAAGGTAAAAACACTTTTAAATATTATAAATATAAAATATATAAGTTTATATACGTTTATTTAATTAATTACGTTTTATAATATTTATAATATTAAATTAAAATTAAAATAAAAAGTTTTAAATTTATTATTAAATAAAATAATACTTTTTTTACTTTATTTTTTCTTTAATTATAAAAACTTAAAACTTAATTTAAAACTTTTTAAGCTTTAACTTTAATATTTATTAAAGTAATTATTTATTTATTATTTTTTTAAAAAAGCTTTTTTATTAAAAGTTAAAATATTTTTTTTTACTTATTATAAACCATTTAAATTTAAATATACTTTAAAAACGTAATAATAACTTTATATTATATAATAATTAAAATAAATAATTAAAAATAATATATTTAAATTAAATAAAAAGATTTAATTAAAGTAAAAAAATTTTAAATAATATATATAAGGGTTATAAGCTTATTTATTAATTATATATTATAACATTTATAATTAAAGTTATTTAAAATTAAAGTTAAAAGGTTTTAAAAAAACTTATATAATACTTTTTTAATTATTTATATTAAAAATAATAAAAAATAATATTAAATAATAACAACGTTATTAAAACTTTATTATATATATAAAATAAAAAACAAATATTAATAAATTATTATTATATTATAATTATTATAAAATAACCTTATAATATTTTTTATATATTTACTTTATATATATTTTATATTATAAATTTTAAAACAATTAATTATTAAAGTATATAACTTATAATAAAGTTAATTTTATTTAAATAGTTTTAATTA